>JAKCPI010014265.1:0-27846 GCA_023213315.1 Euborellia annulipes | reverse complement strand
CAATAGAGAATCCTAGGCACAGATTTCTTCTTTCAAATCCTGTAATCAAATTTCAAATAAAAAATGCTATGTCAAATAGAATGTAAAATTCTGCAATGTTTGTTTCTTTCAGTCTCTGAGTGAAAAGATAAAACGCATTTCAAAATTTCAATGACTAAAGCATGTCTCATCTCTCCTTAAAACAAAAACAAAAAAAAATATTTCTTCATATACGGAAATCGAAATCTTTTTTTTTTTTTTTTGTAATTAAATCGATTTCAATACACAAAGGTTTGCTTGTAGCTATCATATTTCACATTTGATAAAAACAACAATCAATTGTGGAGAGTATAAAATGAAAAGACGAGAGGAATTCAATTCGGAACGAACGTCAAAAGAGAGAGAGCTTTTTCTCAAAATGAATATGACAATGCTGCTAATAACCATGTCCCTAATGCTTAGCGTTATCTCTACGATGCATTTGAAGGGCAAGAAGATAAGCCAAATTTCTTATTTTATTTAAATACAAAAGATTATCTTTCCTAAATAATAATTTTAGGATGAAGAGATCAAGTGTATTTCTTTAGTTGCTCTGAAAAAAATCAAATGAAAAAGTGAGTATAATTAAATATTAATATAATTTAGTAGGGCTTGGTGTAGGGGGGTTAGCGTGCTAACCTCGTATACCAAAAAAGACGCAGGTTCGGACCCCCAGGCAGTCCGATGATATTATTTAAGCTATTTGGATACCAAATGGCTTAAATAAGAATGCCTGGACCCCCAATAAATATATTAAACATACGAGTATCGTTTAAAAGTCTTAAATGGCCTAAGTTGCCGAAAAAGACTGTGTATGTGTGTGAATGTGACTGTGAATGAAAGAAAAAGTGTGTGTTAAAAAAAAAAATATATATATAATTTAGAATTATAAAAATGTTTTGACTGTGCGGCGGAAAATCCTGGTTCGAGTTCAGGAGGTGCGAAATTATCTTCTATCAACCACAGGCGCAGTCCTGGGATTTTTTTTTTATCTATTATTATTATTTTCTTTCATGGACTCGTGGTATTCTAATTTATGGGGAGAGGTGAAAAAAAGCGAATAAATTTAGTACAGTACAAAGTTAACATAATTGCTTCAGTTTCCAAGCGTACAGGACTTTTAATTTATTTGAACGTTTAAAAAAACAATTCAGGACAAATTAAAAAAAAAAAATTTTTTGCTTTTTTGCTCAATTTTTTTTCTCAAAAATTCAAAAAAATCTTGCTAGCCCCCCCCTCCTTTCTCCCCCAAACACACATCTCAAGTCAATATAGTAAGATAATATAAAAATAGCTTATATGGTCCAGTAGATTGGCATTGCACAAAAAGGGCAATTTTTCGATATTTTTTTACCTCAAAAATGAGGGTTTTCCAGAAAAAAAATTTATTTTGGTTTTTTTTTTTTAAACACTCATACTTTTTTTTAATTCACACTCACACTCACACAGTCTTTTCGGCAACTCAGGCCATTTAAGACATTTACGATATCCGTCATAGAGATTAATGTACATATATGGGGTCCAGGCATTCTTATTTAAGCCATTTGGTATCCAATTGGCTTAAATAAAATCATCGGACTGCCTGGGGTCCGAACCCGCAACGTTTGGTATACCAGGCTAGCACGCTAACCACTACACCAAGCCCACAGGCTATTTTGGAGTTAATTACCCAGGATTTTTTAATTTATTCTATTAGAGTCTTTACTTTGTTCCTGCACAAATAGACATCCCATTTAGTCTGATCTGATTAGTCGTTCGGAATCTACAGTGGTTTAAACTTCCAAATAAGAATTTACCGCAGCGCGGTAAAATGGAATGATAGGAAAAAAATAAATGGTGAAATCTTTAGCTGAAAAATCATTCTTTCTACCCGTATATTCCCCATAATTATACCTCTTAAGACAGAGGAGTTATTCAACCTGATAAACTTTTTCGTGCATGCCCTCCTAACCTGCCTCTATAGACACATGATTTCTAAGACGTTGTCACGTCAAAAAAAAAATTAATTCAAATATAAAATATAAATGAAAACACCCAGTGGCATATCAATGGTTTCAGTAACAAAAATTATCTTCTTTCTGAGAAAGTGATTAGCCTTAAGCACTTAAGATTATAGTAAGGAAAGAGCAATTGCAGCTAGATTTATTTCGTTTATTAAGGCACTTCAAGCCGACGTTTCGGTCAGGTATACGACCCTCTTCAGGGCTACAATAAATAACAGAGAGGAACAGAGAGTGAGTATACAGCCAGAAAGAATTTTGTTTTTTTACAACTTGAAATGAATACAAAATTATAAGAGTTAAAGACAACAAACAACTCAGGTTCAAACCCACCTCATGACAAAAAATCATCCAATTCTATCTGACAGGCCTTCTCACCTCAGACATTTAATGACACTAGTGATTGGAGAGAGGAAATGATTGCCTCTACTGTATCATATCCTTTACATTGTTATTTTATCTTTCATCTCGTTCCTGGCCGATTATTTTTGTAAAATTTCTCTCGTTTTTTAAATCAAAAAGTCAAATATCTTTTTTTTGAGATTAAACATGCCTTAAGAAAATTTTCCTTTCAGCATTTGAAAACTCAAATTTAAAATTTGATCACGAATTAAAAAAAAAAAATGACCTTCGCAAAATAAAATAAAATCCCAACTCGATTCTTGAGCAGTCAACTTACAATAACTTTATTATTTTAGAATCAAAGTGATTTTGTTTCAAAGATTATTTCGAGTGCATTGGAATGCAAGAAAAAACACGCCATCGAGTTTGGTAAGAGCTTTTTTTTTATTATTCCGTTAATTGAAGTTCTTTTTCAAAAAAAATAAATTATTTATAAAATAATATTTTCAGATCAATGCAGACCTCTCTGGTTCGGTGAAGATAAGGAAGGAATTTCCGAAGATCTTATTGAGAGATGCAAGGTGAGTTCAAAAATAAAAGAAATATCAACTCTCAGGCGAAAATTACGTTATTTATATCTTGAATTTATTTCTATAGAAAGATATTTTCAAAAAACGCAAGTGTAGAGCTGTGATGTATTTATAGTTATTCAATTTGCATTGCTGACATTTCGGTTCCTTGTTTGAACCATCTTCAGAGCTGGGAAAAAATTATCAATGTGTCATAGTAGATTTTATACATTGTCTGAACCATACCCTTAAATATATATCACATACATGTGATGACCAGGCACACAAATTTTTTGCCAGCTCTGCAGATGGCTCAAACAAGGAACCGAAATCTCAGCTGTACAAATTGAATAAATTTATAAAGAAAAAACTATAGAGGCATTTCTCCTATTAATCTTATCAAAAGTTGATTGAATTAACATAAAATATTTTTTAAAACTGAAGTTTTTGTGAAGATGTATAATAATAAAATTTGCTTTATTCGGTTTAGAGCTGGCAACACAATTTAATTTTAATATTTTGTTGCAGTGTTTCCTCTCTTGTTTAACTACAGGCATCGGATGGGTGAGTTAATTCTTTAATATTTCAAATTTAAAAAATCTGGTCTGACCAGCACGGTGCACACCAGATTTTTTGTGTCGAGATATATTTTCTTTTCCATTTCACTTTAGTTTTAAACTTGAATTTTAATTTTAAATGTTTTGAAATAAACAAAGATTATTTTTAAAAATATAAATCTAATTTTGGAAATTTATACAAAAAAAAAAAAATAAAAAAAATAAAAAAAATTTATAAAAAATAAAAAAAAAAATTTTTTATAAATGAAAAAAGTGGAGAGGGGCCCCTTTTTAAAAAGAAAAAAAAAAAAAAACACCGGAGGGTTTTACATTGGCTCTAAGGAAAAAACAGCCAAAAAGTGTATTTGAAAAATTTAAAATATCTGAAGAGACCCCAGACAAAAAGCATTAAAAAATGGAAAAAAAGTGCTTAAAAAAGCATAAAAATCTTGAATAATAAGTTGTTAAATAAGCATAAAAGTTGAAAAAAAAGCATCTAATAAGCAATTTTTACTCATACCAATGGCGTATACAAATTTTTCTTTAAAGAAAAATTGCAAAAAATTTTGTTTTTGCGGAACCAAATTTTTTCACCCTGATGAAAAAATTTTTTTTCAGGGCTATATTTTTTCACACTGCGGGATTTTTGGAAATTTTTTTTTTTTTTTTTTTTTGGGGGGGGCAGCCCCCCTCCCCTTATATAAGTCCCTGGTGTATGTGTGTGGAATGGGAAAAAATTTTTTTAATAAAAAAAAAAAAAAAAAATTATAAATATTCGTAAAATAAGTTCAAATAAGCACGAAAGGGAAAAAAAGCATGAAAACTCAAAAAAAGCACATAAAAAATGTAATCTCAATGCACTTAGTTTTTCCTAATTCGTATAGAAATTAAATATCTAATGGTTGCTTATTAAATTGAGCAATAAGCATTTTGCTTAAAATCCGGTCTCTATACATCAGTAAAGTGTACTTCAAACGTTTTCCATGAAAAATTTCACTGATAAACTTTTTAAAGAGCACCTAAAAAATAGTTAATTTTTGAATTTTAAACAATTTTGGTAGAGCGAATTTTGAAAAAATCAAAAAAAAAAACTGAAAAAGTACATCAGTAAAGTAGTAGTACTCTTTGGCCGATTTTGTTCAAAAGCTGATTTTGAGTGTCCGGGAGGGTAAGTAACTTAAATATAAAATTTCAATCCGATAGCTCAATGTTAAAAATCATTACACACCCACACAGTCAGACTAATTGACGGGACCCACTTTTTTGGACTCAGGGGACCTCAAAACGTGTATATCCATCATATGATCGCAATACTTTCTCTCTATATATATTTCATATATAGGATAAGAGAAAGTAATAATCCAAACTATATCTATATTGAGAATACTGAGTGGCGAAAGCCCGCAATTCAACAATTCGAGAAGAGGCGTTTGAAAGTTTTATAAACATATAAATATCAATAGCCTGACAACAAATGAATAGGCCAGAATCAATAGCAAAGAATAGAAATAAATTTTCGCCACTTTGCCACTCAAAAGGGGAACTTAATACCTTCCTTGCTTTATAATAATGCGAACACTCATTCCCCCCTCCTTGGAGTCAAGAAGCCTTTAGGCCTTTACTAATTATTTTGATTTTTTTTATTAGATGGATGACGGTATCTTTCAATGGGATGAAGTCAACAAAATCCTAGATTATTTCCAAGATGATAAATGCCGATCTACCGCTGAAGACGTGCTCAATCACTGTCGTCAAGAAGGTAGGTTGCAAATGCATCGCCAGTGACTAAAGCATGTCACACAACTTTCTCGCTAATCATGTTGCTTTTTATTTTTGTCTAGTGCAAAGTAAAAACTGCGAGGCAGCGTATGAGATGTTGACCTGTATCAATGATTTCAAAAAATTTCTCACGAAACCTTAAATGATTCATTTCAACAATTTTATTGTATTTAAACTATGTTTTGTGAATAATTAAATAAAAATGAGAATATCTAATATTGTGTGATATTTGACTACCATACCTTATTTCAAATAAATCCTAGTAACATAACATACGTAGCCTTAAATCTTGAATTTAGTTTTACAATTAACATCGGGGATAAAAAGTCACTTTTTATCAGAAAATATCTTCTATTATCGAATACGGACGGGTGAGACGATAAGACGGTAATCGTTGTCTACGTACTCATTATAATACCTAATAATCTTTCATAAGCTGCGAATTAGGGATCGGAAGTTTCAATACAACTCGGGTTCGAGTCCAGCTTTCCGCAAATAATTCAACATTGTCGAAGTCTCCTCTTAGGATAGAAAAGTGGGAGGAATTTTCTCCTCACAAAGACATAGGACCCAATTTGAGGTGGCCTAAGTGTCTTAAATAGGGATGATTTCGACTTGGGGGTTGCTAGGTAGAAGCATTCCTCATGAAATCTATCCAATCTAAAGTGTCGATTACTGGATCAATTTAATAAGACAAAATTTATAAACATCAGAAATAGGCTAGCTTGTGGGGATTAGATCCTATCCAAAGTGAAGATATGGCCTAAGTGCCTTATAAATGGATAAATGTAGGCAGGAGAAGCCAATAAAATGGCTCTGAATCCAGGACCCCAATCTAGGGGACATGTTTTGGGATTTTATTTAAGAGCAATCTGCAAGTAAGTTCAACTGGATCATACTTTTTTTAATAGCCACTAGAAAACTAATATATTTGGCTTTTTAGACGATCTAACCCTAGAATTCTAGGTTTGCGCACCACCTTGAAACTAATAAACGACAATTCTTGACTTGAACATTTCTCGAAGTTGCTGTCTGCTATTTTGCTCAACTTACAATTGCTAGTCCTAATTTAAACCCTAGCCCGTATTTTCTCTAACGCCGGGCAACCAGAAAAAAAAATATCTCCCAGATAGATTACCAGAATTTTAAGAGAATAAAGAAAAATATTCAAAATCCTAAAGATGTCAGAAACAAGATCAAAACAAGAAACAGTATAAATAGAAGTATGGTGGCTGTGAATAAAGTTGATTGGAGAAAGGGCAGGTTCAGCCAAATAAAAAGCCTTTATATGCTTCTCGACTCCGGAGACGTTTCGAGACAAATTTAATATCTCATCATCAGTCCGACTAAAAAATACATACAAGAGTAATTTTTTCGCCACAATGTGTCTTTTTATAACTTCTATTAGATATCGAAAATTAATTACTCTTTTATGTACATTTTTAGTCGGACTGATGATGGGATATTAAATTTGTCTCGAAAAGTCTCCGGAGTCGAGAAGCATATAAAGGCTTTTTATTTGGCTGAACCTGCCCTTTCTCCAATCAAGAAACAGTATAAATGAAAACTATCGTTCTTTTGTTCCTGAAACTTGAAAATTTTTGAAAATGTCTTGCCCCTACAATGTCAATCATTTTGATAAAAAGATTGAATCAAACAAGATTGGGAACCTGCTTGACGGTGAATCATAGAAAGTTTGAAAGACTCAATCATTTGACTCAATCGATTGATCGATTAGGGCCAGTTGTTAGAAGTGTCCTTCCGAGTCGACGACTCGACTTGAGTTTTGATCAAAAGATTGAAGGATAGATTGAAGCGAGGGTCAATCGATTGACTGAACACCGTTTGATCGAAATGATTGACCGTCTAGGGCAACGTTTCTTGTCTAGGGCATCCTTAAGAGATCTAAAATTTATTTAAAAAGCCAACGAGGTCTAAATAAAAAAAATCACATAACAACAGCAAAAAAATATCCACGAATATGACAATTATACAGTATAATAGAGTATTATGAATAAATAATTTCTTCTTTTATTTTATTATGAATCAATAATTTTTCACTTCAAAATTAATATATGTAGGTTAGTAATTTTTCCATAAAAAAAAAAGTTAAAAAGCACTTAAGAGAACAGAGTGGGGATTTTCCGGAACCTGGTGTGTTGGGTAATTTCTATTTGTATGATATATCATTCAATTATATCGCGTGTAATATGCTCTGAAAAGGTCCGAACATCCTGGCCATTATGTGGCATTAATAAATACCCCCCCTCTCTTTCTCTTGTCTAGATATATAAACGCCATTCAGAGGCGATTTGGGGCTGTTACCTGATATATTAAATAACAATAGACAATATGAACACCGCCATGTTATTGGGTGTTTTATTTGCCATTGTTGCATTTGCCAGTGCAATCCCAGAGGGTTGGGTTAGTGCCTTTTAATTTAATCGCTCTTGATAAATTCAGTGTTGACTTTTTTTCTAAATTTATTTTTGCATAAGATGTCAAAGAAAATAAATTCTTTTGAATTAACTTAATATCTTCTAGACCTTAGCCTCATCATTTTACTATTATTGGTTTGACAAAATCATTATGGATTATTTTTCTTTGGCTCTGAAGAAAGTCCGGATCAGAGGCCGAAACGTCTTGATTTCAAAGATTCTAAATTCCTTTTCTTTTCAGGATAAAGACTCTTTTATTATGAAATGTGTGGATACGTTCTTGACCTGTGCGAAGGATCAAAATGTGGAATTGAGTAAGTTTGCGTTTATTCATTGGACTTCTTTTTCAAAGTCAAGTGAGAATAATATTTTATTAATAAGAGGGTAAAAATGAGAGGTTATTTCTTTATTCGATTAATTCACACAGCTGACGTTTCGGGTCCTTGTTTGAACCATCCTCAGAGTCATTATGACTTTTCGTTAGCTCTGAGGATGGTTCAAACACGGAACCGAAACGTCAGCTGTATGAATTAATCGAATAAAGAAATAACCTCTCATTTTTTCCCTCTTATTAATATGACATCTCAGCTATAAATTGTTTATGTAATAATATTTTAACTCTTATGAGGCAAGAAAATTTATGGAGAAAGAATTTCAATTTTTTTTGTTTGTTTTATTTTCCAGAGAAGTGCATTTCACTCTACAAAGACGAAAAACAAACTACTGACGAATTCAAACCTTGCTTGGTAATTTTATAAAATTTCGTATCTTGTGGAGAATCGCGGTCAAATAAATTAATTTTGGTTTTATTTTTAGGCTGTTGGAACTTGTATGGCCACGAAGACCGAAGTGGTATGTTGCATTTGATTATTTATTTAAATTAAAACGAGATCTTTATATTAATTAATATCAGCGGCAAAGTCCGCCTTAGGCCCTCGGAACAGAGATAAATCTCTTGCACTGCAAGTCGGTGGTTCTCACACCATCCTGAGCAATAAAATTATATTAATCATAGCGTCGGGCCATTTCAAGACCGGTCTAACTCAAAAAATGCAATTTTGAGTTTTTTGCACAAATTATCTTCAAATTTCCTCTACTATCTTTGTGCAAGTCTGTTTCTTAAACAACTTAGTGGATCACCCATAGATTGAGCCATCTCGGATTTGTGGAGTGGGGGGGGGGGGGTGCAAGAGTGAATCATCTCTTTAAAAAACTTGAACTATTTCGGTGCAAAAAAGCACGAATCATCTTGGAGTTTTTCCCATAAATTACTGAAAAAAAAAAAAAATAATAATAATAATAATAATAGCATTGAGATTGGGGAAAACATTAAATTTATAGATACGTAGGGCTTATAGCTGGTAGTTCAATCAGGATAGGTGAAAAGGTGAAGACAATCTGCAGCTAGTTGTATTTTATTATTTTATTCCCACCACGTTGACGTTTCGATCCCGGCTGGGATCATCCTCAGAACTAATATGTACGAAATAAAGATTAGTATCGGGAAAAAACATTATCAATCATTATAAATTTTTTCATCTTAGAGTACAATAATATCTTAGAATATATTTTACAAGGCTCTTACAATCAAATACAAGAATTTTTAAGAAAATTGCATAATTACCAGGTGGGTGCTATGTATGTGTATATTTGTATAGTTCAATCATATATTATATACAGAACTCAAAGATAAATAAATACAAATAAATTATATTAGTTAAGATAAAATTGAAAGTAAATGGTCAAGAGAGACCATTTAATAATAATTGTAATATAATTTATTTGTATTTATTTATCTTTGAGTTCTGTATATAATATATGATTGAAATTTCCAAATATGCACATACATAACACCCACCTGGTAATTATGCAATTTTCTTAAAAATTTTTGTATTTGATTGTAAGAGCCTTGTAAAATATATTCTATCAAGGGGAGTGCATAATCTTCATAACACCGATTTGAACGAATATTTTTTTATGTGTAGTACTTAATGAAAAACAAATTTTGTTAAAGCGAGAGAACGCACTTCTCAACTGTTCGTCTAAAAAAAAATGTTAAAGATTTTGCCAGCATGTCTTAAGCCGTTGCTAACAATAACATTTACAAAAGCCGCGGTGGCTAGATCGGTAGCATTCATTCTTTGTAAACATGAAAATGGAATTATTTAATTATTAATATTAAAAAATATTCTTAGAAATCCAAAAAAAAATAATTAATAAATTACACACAAAAAAATTAGTTACACATTCGATTCGAACTCGGGATTTCATGTTTACAAAGAATGAACGCTACCGATCTAGCCACCGCGGCTTTTGTAAATGTTATTGTTAGCAACGGCTTAAGACATGCAGGCAAAATCTTTAACATTTTTTTTAGACGAACAGTTGAGAAGTGCGTTCTCTCGCTTTAACAAAATTTGTTTTTCATTAAGTACTACACATAAAAAAATATTCGTTCAAATCGGTGTTATGAAGGTTATGCACTCCCCTTGTAAGATATTATTGAAGATGAAAAAATTTATAATGATTGATAATGTTTTTCCCAATACTAATCCTTATTTCGTACATATAAGTTCTGAGGATGATCCCAGCCGGGATCGAAACGTCAACGTGGTGGGAATAAAATAATGAAATACAACTAGCTGCAGATTGTCTTCACCTTTTCACATATCCTTAAATTTATAGGAGAGTTCTATGATTGTGATGATTCATCAATCGGATAGCGCAGGAAACGGTTATGAAACATTAACCGGCTCTCCTGAAAAATCGCTTTTTTTTAGTTAGGCCAGTCTTGAACTGGACCGAAGATATTATTTATGATCTCAAAAACCGAAAAAACTGTCTGTTCCGATAGTGATAGTGATAGATCACTCCAAATAAAAAAAAAACAACGTACTCTCCGATTTATTTTCTAGTATGATGCTAGTGGAAACCTACAATGGGATCAAGTAGATCAGATGATCGAAATTATGCCCAGTAAATACGGCGAAGAATGCAAGAGGCTTAAGGAAGTCTGCAAAGATCAAGGCAAGTGTCCCAGAATTTAAATAAACAAAACGAGCCTTAAATTTATGCTTTTTTTTTATTTGTTTAGTTTCGGGCATTGGCGACGAGATGACCCAATCAGGAATGAATTGTGTTCTCACCAATTCAGAAAAAGTAGAAAATTATTCACTTAGTTTGTTATAATTGACCTTTTGAAATACAACTAATTTATTTTATTTATTTTCTAGGCTAAGGAAATGATAAACAACTTTATCAAAAAACTTGAGAGCAAAAAATCATAATAATTCTTATCCTCTGTAATTTAATAAAATAAATAAGGATATATGTATGTTGGGATTGTTATTTCAACTCTTTATTTATCGCCCGATCCTCTAATTAATTCCCTAATAAATTAATCCACTTACACTATCTGTTTTCCTGATTAGTATAATATTCAGTAACGTCATTACAACTTTTTCTTAGGGGAGGGGGCAAATATTTTTTTTCTTAAATTTACTTACAAATAGATGATCAAATTTGGCCAAAAGATATTTAATTTAATTAATTATTCAATTTTGCACAGTTTATATATATTCGTGGATATATTTTGAAATATTTTATTTAGAATAATATAAAATTTAAAAAAAAATCAGAGCCCTTGGGGGGAGGGGGCAAATGTCTCTTATAATATTTTAATACGAAGAGTTGCTCAAAAGAATCCTTTAAAGTGCTTTTTCTCAAATTTTATCACTTGGGGCGGTCCGTAACCGGAAAATGAATTTTTTGGACGATCCATACAATTGGTTTAGTAGGAGAATTAAATGCACAAGGTTTTCTCTTTCAATAATATATTTATTTGATATTAACACTTTATACGTATTTAGACACCATATATGCCATCTTCTGAAGATGATGATGAAATACGTATAAAGTGTTAATATCAAATTAATATATTATTGAAACAGAAAACCTTGTGAATTTAATTCTCCTACTAAAGCATAATGTTTCAACTAGAGCCAACGGTTACCAGTTTAAAATTAATTGGTTTAGTGGATAAATTTTTAAGAAGATAAAATATATTTTACACGTGGTAAAGCCGGCCTTTTCTTAATTATGAGAAGCAGTGCCGCCTGGCTTAGGCATCCAGACAGGGGGCTTCTCTCCCCCTGGACCTCCCTCAGTTTAAAAATTCATAAAAAAAAACATTTTTTTCTTAAAATCCCACATACATGCGCGTGCCAGACCTTGATCATGATTTAAAGTATGAATTTAAATTGTCTATCGACATGCCTAAATTATACAGTATTTAACTAAACATATTATTATGAACCTGATTAGGAATCGAAATTTCAGCTTCAACATCTCTAATTTGTTTAATGCTTCCATAAAGAATGCTTAGAATGAAAATTTAAGGCAAAATTATATTTATTTGTATAAGATATCAACAGGAATTAAGAATTGTTTAGCGAGAATTCAAAGAGAACTTTTAAATTATAGAATAAATATAAATAATAGTGACACTTACAAAAGCAGCAAGTTGTGGGCGGGAATCCTGGAGATGTCCAGCGCAGGAACGAAGTCACTTGGGGGGCCTCCTGATGGCAACTGAGGCCCTGAGAACTCGAGGCAACTGCTTTGGGCAGGCGATGACGTGACTCGCAAACCTGTCAGAACAGGCAAAAGAGAATAGGAAATTAGCTGATAAAAGACTAGAGGCAAAAAAATATAAGAATGACCATTTACACTTTTTCTGAAACTGCCAAAGGCAATTTTTTTTAATTAATTAGTATAATTATTTGGTATTGGCATTTCTATTTTATTTTGCTTATATATAAATATATATAATATCCATATCAGTCAAAAATAGCAGTTGGCTCAAAAGAATAAAGAAAACAACTCAAAAGCTTAGAGAGAGCAAGTAAGTGCCTTCTAGCTATGCAACCAACAACACACGGATAGATGCTTGTATATTTGCCTATAATATTATAGATAGTATCTCTGGATCAACTCATCAAGTTGGGGTTTAGTAAATATAAATAAAATAAACATAATCAATCAAATGACGATCATACAAATATTACATTGATATTAAAATAAAGTCATTTAAATGGAATAGGAAATTTTTGAAAAGGAGTCATGGCAAGTGACACTCAACGACAGCGTAGCCAGATTTCTGCTTGGGGCCCAAAAACTTTTGGGCCCCCCCCAAGCAGAAATCCTGGCTACGCTACTGTCGTTGAGTGTCACTTGCCATGACTCCTTTTCTAAAATTTCCTATTCCATTTAAATCACTTTATTTTAATATCAGTGTAATATTTGTATGATCGTCATTTAATTGATTATGCTTATTTTATTTATATTTACTAAACCCCAACTTGATGAGTTGATCCAGAGATGCTATCTATAATATTATAAGCAAATATACAAGCATCTATCCGTGTGTTGTTGGTTGCATAGCTAGAAGGCACTTACTTGCTCTCTCTAAGCTTTTGAGTTGTTTTCTTTATTTTTTTGAGCCAACTGCTATTTTTGACTGATAAGGATATTATATATATTTATATATAAGCAAAATAAAATAGAAATGCCAATACCAAATAATTATACTAATTAATTAAAAAAAATTGCCTTTGGCAGTTTCAGAAAAAAGTGTAAATGGTCATTCTTATATTTTTTGCCTCTAGTCTTTTATCAGCTAATTTCCTATTCTCTTTTTGCCTGTCCTGACAGGTTTGCGAGTCACGTCATCACCTGCCCAAAGCAGGCGCCTCGAGTTCTCAGGGCCTCAGTTGCCATCAGGAGGCCCCCAAGTGACTTCGTTTCTGCGCTGGGCATCGCCAGGATTCCCGCCCAAATCTTGCTGCATTTGTAAGTATCACTATTATTTATATTTATTCTATAATTTAAAAGTTCTCTTTGAATTATAGCTAAACAATTCTTAATTCCTGTTGATATCTTATACAAATAAATATAATTTTGCCTTAAATTTTCATTCTAAGCATTCTTTATGGTAGCATTAAACAAATTAGAGATGTTGGAGCTGACATTTCGATTCCTAATCAGGTTCATAATAATATGTTTAGTTAAATACTGTATAATTTAGGCATGTCGATAGACAATTTAAATTCATACTTTTAAGGTCTGGCACGCGCATGTATGTGGGATTTTAAGAAAAGTATAATGTATTTTTTATGAATTTTAAACTGAGGGAGGTCCAGGGGAGCGAAGCCCCCTGTCTGGACGCCTAAGCCAGGCGGCACTGCTTCTCATAATTAATACAAGGCGGGCTTTACCACGTGTAAAATATATTTTATCTTCTTAAAAATTTATCCACTAAACCAATTAATTTTAAACTGGTAACCGTTGGCTCTAGTTGAAACATTATGCTTTAATAGGAGAATTAAATTCACAAGATTTTCTGTTTCAATAATATATTAATTTGATATTAACACTTTATACGTATTTCGACACCATATGTGTCATCTTCTGAAGATGATGTCGATGGTGTCGAAATACGTATAAAGTGTTAATATCAAATTAATATATTATTGAAACAGAAAACCTTGTGAATTTAATTCTCCTACTAAACCAATTGAATGGATCGTCCAAAAAATTTCATTTTCCGGTTACCGACCGCCCCAAGTGATAAAATTTGAGAAAAAAGCACTTTAAAGGATTCTTTTGAGCAACTCTGCGTATTAAAATATTATAAGAGACTCCCCCAAGGGCTCTTAATTTTTTTTAAATTTTATATTATTCTAAAAATATACCTACGAATATATAAACTGTGCAAAATTGAATAATTAATTAAATTAAATATCTTTTGGCCTTTGATCATCTATTTGTAAGTAAATTTTAAGAAAAAAAAATGTTTGCCCCCCCCTAAGAAAAAGTTGTAATGACGTCACTGAATATTATACTAATCAAGAAAACAGATAGTGTAAGTGGATTAATTTATTAGGGAATTAATTAGAGGATCGGGCGATAAATAAAGAGTTGAAATAACAATCCCAACATACATATATCCTTATTTATTTTATTAAATTACAGAGGATAAGAATTATTATGATTTTTTGCTCTCAAGTTTTTTGATAAAGTTGTTTATCATTTCCTTAGCCTAAAAAAAAAAATAAAATAAATTAGTTGTATTTCAAAAGGTCAATTATTTCAAACTAAGTAAAAGATTTTCTACTTTTTCTGAATTGGTGAGAACACAATTCATTCCTGATTGGGTCATCTCGTCGCCAATGCCCGAAACTAAACAAATAAAAAAAAAAGCATAAATTTAAGGCTCGTTTTGTTTATTTAAATTCTGGGACACTTGCCTTGATCTTTGCAGACTTCCTTAAGCCTCTTGCATTCTTCGCCGTATTTACTGGGCATAATTTCGATCATCTGATCTACTTGATCCCATTGCAGGTTTCCACTAGCATCATACTAGAAAATAAGAAATATGTTTTTTTGTTAATTTGGAGTGATCTATCACTATCAATATCGGAACAGACAGTTTTTTCGGTTTTTGAGATCATAAATAATATTGTCGGTTCAGTTCAAGGCTGGCCTAACTAAAAAAAGCGATTTTTCAGGAGAGCCGGTTAATGTTTCATAACCGTTTCCTGCGCTATCCGATTGATGAATCATCACAATCATAGAACTCTCCTATAAATTTAAGGATATGTGAAAAGGTGAAGAAAATCTGCAGCTAGTTGTATTTCATTATTTTATTCCCACCACGTTGACGTTTCGATCCCGGCTGGGATCATCCTCCAGAACTAATATGTACGAAATAAGGATTAGTATCGGGAAAAAACATTATCAATCATTATAAATTTTTTCATCTTCAATAATATCTTACAAGGGGAGTGCATAACCTTCATAACACCGATTTGAACGAAAATTTTTTATGTGTAGTACTTAATGAAAAAACAAATTTTGTTAAAGCGAGAAGAACGCACTTCTCAACTGTTCGTCTAAAAAAAAAATGTTAAAGATTTTGCCTGCATGTCTTAAGCCGTTGCTAACAATAACATTTACAAAAGCCGCGGTGGCTAGATCGGTAGCGTTCATTCTTTGTAAACATGAAAATGGAATTATATATTTATTAATACAATATTAAAAAATATTCTTAGAAATCCAAAAAAATAAAATAAATTACACAAAAAAAAATTAGTTGCACATTCGATTTCATGTTTACAAAGAATTAACGCTACCGATCTAGCCACCGCGGTTTTGTAAATGTTATTGTTAGCAACGTAAACTACTTTAATATTTTTTTAGCGAACAGTTGAGAAGTGCGTTCTCTCGCTTTAACAAAATTTGTTTTTCATTAAGTACCACACATAAAAAAATATTCGTTCAAATCGGTATTATGAAGGTTATGCACTCCTCTTGTTAGAATATATTTTACAAGGGTCTTACAATCAAATACAAGAATTTTTTAAGAAAATTGCATAATTACCAGGTGGGTGTTATGTATGTGTATATTTGTAAATTTCAATCATATATTTTATACAGAACTCAAAGATAAATAAATACAAATAAATTACATTACAATTATTATTAAATGGTCTCTCTTGACCATTTGCTTTCCATCTTGACCATTTACTTTCAATTATATCTTAACTAATATAATTTATTTGTATTTATTTATCTTTGAGTTCTGTATAAAATATATGATTGAAATTTACAAATATACACATAGATAACATCCACCTGGTAATTATGCAATTTTCTTAAAATTCTTGTATTTGATTGTAAGAGCCTTGTAAAATATATTCTAAGATATATAAGATAATGTTTTTTTCCCGATACTAATCCTTATTTCGTACATATTAGTTCTTGAGAATGATCCCAGCCGGGATCGAAACGTCAACGTGGTGGGAATAAAATAATTAAATACAACTAGCTGCAGATTTTCTTCACCTTTTCACCTATCCTGATTGAACTACCAGCTATAAGCCCTTCGTATCTATAAATTTAAGGTTTTTCCCACTCTCAATGCCATTATTATTTTTTTTTTTTTTTCAGTAAAGAAAAGCTCCAAGATGATTCGTGCTTTCTTGCATCGAAATATTTCAGGTTTTTTAAAGAGATGATTCACTCTTGCACGCCCCTCTCCCCCCCCCGCTCCACAAATCCGAGATGGCTCAATCTATGGGGTGATCCACTAAGTTGTTTAAGAAACGGACTTGCACAAAGATAGTAGAGGCACTTTGAAGATAATTTTGTGCAAAAAACTCAAAATTGCATTTTTTGAGTTAGACCGGCCCTTGAAATGGCCCGACGCTAAGATTAATATAATTTTATTGCTCAGGATGGTGTGAGAACCACCGACTTGCAGTGCAAGAGATTTATCTCTGTTCCGAGGGTCTAAGGCGGACTTTGCCGCTGGTATTAATTAATATAAAGATCTCGTTTTAATTTAACCTTTTTTTTTTTTTTTTTTTTTTTTTTAATTTTTTTTTTTTTTAAATTTTTTTTTTTTTTAAAAAAATTTTTTTTAAATTTTAATTAAAAAATTTATTTTAAATTTGCACCCCAACCCCCCCATAAATAATCAAATACAACATACCACTTCGGTCTTCGTGGCCATACAAGTTCCAACAGCCTAAAAATAAAACCAAAATTAATTTATTTGACCGCGATTCTCCACAAGATACACAATTATTTTCTTGAAATTTTATAAAATTACCAAGCAGGGTTTGAATTCGTCAGTAGATTGTTTTTCGTCTTTGTAGAGTGAAATGCACTTCTCTGGAAAATAAAACAAACAAAAAAATTGAAATTCTTTCTTCATAAATTTTCTTGCCTCATGAGTTAAAATATTATTACATAAACAATTTAGAGCTGAGATGTCATATTAATAAGAGGGTAAAAATGAGAGGTTATTTCTTTATTCGATTAATTCACACAGCTGACGTTTCGGTTCCGTGTTTGAACCATCCTCAGAGCTAACGAAAAGTCATAATGACTCTGAGGATGGTTCAAACAAGGAACCGAAACGTCAGCTGTGTGAATTAATCGAATAAAGAAATAACCTCTCATTTTTACCCTCTTATTAATAAAATATTATTGTCACTTGACTTTTAAAAAGAAAGCCAATGAATAAACAAAGCAAACTTACTCAATTCCACATTTTGATCCTTCGCACAGGTCAAGAAGGTATCCACACATTTCATAATAAAAGAGTCTTTATCCTGAAAAAGAAAAGGAATTTAGAATCTTTGAAATCAAGACGTTTCGGCCTCTGAACCGGACTTTCTTCAGAGCCAAAGAAAAATAATCCATAATGATTTTGTCAAACCAATAATAGTAAAATGATGAGGCTAAGGTCTAGTTAATTCAAAAGAATTTATTTTCTTTGACATCTTATGCAAAAATAAATTTAGAAAAAAGTCAACACTGAATTTATCAAGAGCGATTAAATTAAAAGGCACTAACCCAACCCTCTGGGATTGCACTGGCAAATGCAACAATGGCAAATAAAACACCCAATAACATGGCGGTGTTCATATTGTCTATTGTTATTTAATATCAGGTAACAGCCCCAAATCGCCTCTGAATGGCGTTTATATATCTAGACAAGAGAAAGAGAGGGGGGGGTATTTATTAATGCCACATAATGGCCAGGATGTTCGGACCTTTTCAGAGCATATTACACGCGATATAATTGAATGATATATCATACAAATAGAAATTACCCAACACACCAGGTTCCGGAAAATCCCCACTCTGTTCTCTTAAGTGCTTTTTAACTTTTTTTTTTTATGGAAAAATTACTAACCTACATATATTAATTTTGAAGTGAAAAATTATTGATTCATAATAAAATAAAAGAAGAAATTATTTATTCATAATACTCTATTATACTGTATTATTGTCATACTCGTGGATATTTTTTTGTTGTTGTTATGTGATTTTTTTTATTTAGACCTCGTTGGCTTTTTAAATAAATTTTAGATCTCTTAAGGATGCCCTAGACAAGAAACGTTGCCCTAGACGGTCAATCATTTCGATCAAACGGTGTTCAGTCAATCGATTGACCCTCGCTTCAATCTATCCTTCAATCTTTTGATCAAAACTGAGTCGAGTCGTCGACTCGGAAGGACACTTCTAACAACTGGCCCTAATCGATCAATCGACTGAGTCAAATGATTGAGTCTTTCAAACTTTCTATGATTCACCGTCAAGCAGGTTCCAAGACGGTCAATCTTGTTTGATTCAATCTTTTTATCAAAATGATTGACATTGTAGGGGCAAGACATTTTCAAAAATTTTCAAGTTTCAGGAACAAAAGAACGATAGTTTTCATTTATACTGTTTCTTGATTGGAGAAAGGGCAGGTTCAGCCAAATAAAAAGCCTTTATTTGCTTCTCGACTCCGGAGACGTTTCGAGACAAATTTAATATCTCATCATCAGTCCGACTAAAAATGTACATAAAAGAGTAATTAATTTTCGATATCTAATAGAAGTTATAAAAAGACACATTGTGGCGAAAAAATTACTCTTGTATGTACATTTTTAGTCGGACTGATGATGAGATATTAAATTTGTCTCGAAACATCTCCGGAGTCGAGAAGCATATAAAGGCTTTTTATTTGGCTGAACCTGCCCTTTCTCCAATCAACTTTATTCACAGCCACCATACTTCTATTTATACTGTTTCTTGTTTTGATCTAGTTTCTGACATCTTTAGGATTTTGAATATTTTTCTTTATTCTCTTAAAATTCTGGTAATCTATCTGGGAGATATTTTTTTTTTCTGGTTGCCCGGCGTTAGAGAAAATACGGGCTAGGGTTTAAATTAGGACTAGCAATTGTAAGTTGAGCAAAATAGCAGGCAGCAACTTCGAGAAATGTTCAATTCAAGAATTGTCGTTTATTAGTTTCAAGGTGGTGCGCAAACCTAGAATTCTAGGGTTAGATCGTCTAAAAAGCCAAATATATTAGTTTTCTAGTGGCTATTAAAAAAAAGTATGATCCAGTTGAACCTACTTGCAGATTGCTCTTAAATAAAATCCCAAAACATGTCCCCTAGATTGGGGTCCTGGATTCAGAGCCATTTTATTGGCTTCTCCTGCCTACATTTATCCATTTATAAGGCACTTAGGCCATATCTTCACTTTGGATAGGATCTAATACCCACAAGCTAGCCTATTTCTGATGTTTATAAATTTTGTCTTATATTAAATTGATCCAGTAATCGACACTTTAGATTGGATAGATTACATGAGGAACTGCTTCTACCTAGCAACCCCCAAGTCGAAATCATCCCTATTTAAGACACTTAGGCCACCTCAAATTGGGCCCTGTGTGTTTATGAGGAGAAAATTCCTCCCACTTTTCTATCCTAAGAGGAGACTTCGACAATGTTGAATTATTTGCGGAAAGCTGGACTCGAACCCGAGTTGTATTGAAACTTCCGATCCCTAATTCGCAGCTTATGAAAGATTATTAGGTATTATAATGAGTACGTGGACAACGATTACCGTCTTGTCGTCTCACCCGTCCGTATTCGATAATAGAAGATATTTTCTGATAAAAAGTGACTTTTTATCCCCGATGTTAATTGTAAAACTAAATTCAAGATTTAAGTCTACGTATGTTATGTTACTAGGATTTATTTGAAATAAGGTATGGTAGTCAAATATCACACAATATTAGATATTCTCATTTTTATTTAATTATTCACAAAACATAGTTTAAATACAATAAAATTGTTGAAATGAATCATTTAAGGTTTCGTGAGAAATTTTTTGAAATCATTGATACAGGTCAACATCTCATACGCTGCCTCGCAGTTTTTACTTTGCACTAGACAAAAATAAAAAGCAACATGATTAGCGAGAAAGTTGTGTGACATGCTTTAGTCACTGGCGATGCAAATGCAACCTACCTTCTTGACGACAGTGATTGAGCACGTCTTCAGCGGTAGATCGGCATTTATCATCTTGGAAATAATCTAGGATTTTGTTGACTTCATCCCATTGAAAGATACCGTCATCCATCTAATAAAAAAAATCAAAATAATTAGTAAAGGCCTAAAGGCTTCTTGACTCCAAGGAGGGGGGAATGAGCGTTCGCATTGTTATAAAGCAAGGAAGGTATTAAGTTCCCCTTTTGAGTGGCAAAGTGGCGAAAATTTATTTCTATTCTTTGCTATTGATTCTGGCCTATTCATTTGTTGTCAGGCTATTGATATGTATATGTTTATAAAACATTCAAACGCCTCTTCTCGAATTGTTGAATTGCGGACTTTTGCCACTCAGTATTCTCAATATAGATATAGTTTGGATTATTACTTTCTCTTACCATATATATGAAATATATATAGAGAGAAAGTATTGCGATCATATGATGGATATACACGTTTTGAGGACCCCTGAGTCCAAAAAAGTGGGTCCCGTCAATTGGTCTGACTGTGTGGGCGTGTAATGATTTTTAACATTGAGCTATCGGATTGAAATTTTATATTTAAGTTACTTACCCTCCCGGACACTCAAAATAAGCTTTTGAACAAAATCGGCCAAAGAGTACTACTACTTTACTGATGTACTTTTTCAGTTTTTTTTTTTGATTTTTTCAAAATTCGCTCTACCAAAATTGTTTAAAATTCAAAAATTAACTATTTTTTAGGTGCTCTTTAAAAAGTTTATCAGTGAAATTTTTCATGGAAAACGTTTGAAGTACACTTTACTGATGTATTTCAGATTTTTCAAATTCACTTTCCGGGCTCTTTCTTCCATAGAGCCAATGTAAAATCCTAACGTAAGGGGATTTGTATGTTAATTTCGATTCAAAAGGGGGGCCCCTTCTGCAACTTTTTACATTTTTAAAAATTTTTTTTCCAATTCTTATGAAATTTTGTATTTATTTACGATTCTATATTGTGTATAAATCAAAATTTGAAATTGAAATTTTGAAAAATATCCATAATTTTTTTTTTTTTTTTTTTTTTTTTTCCTTTAAAGAATGGAAGGGAGGTAGCGACAGGAGGGAGCTGCCTCCAAAACAATGAGCCTCCAAAAATCCCGCCGTGTCGGACCAAATTTACGCCCTTTCGGACAAAAATTATTTACCATCATCAGGGTAATAAGATTTGGTCATATGTAAAATATAAAATATTTTGAATCGTATGTTGCTTCGGACTTGCTAATGACATTAAAAATTTTGCTCATCTGCAATCGGTATGAGGAGAAATGTGAGGAAGTAAGCTGCTACCTCCTTCCATTCTTTAAAGATATTAATCACAGCCACTTCCACACTCAACAAATAACCATAGTTTATTTCAAGCAGTCAACATTTAAAAATGCAAGTTTGAAACTAAGGTGCTATGGGAAAACTAAATATATCTCGACACAAAAAATCACCGTGCCGGTCACACCAGATTTTTTAAATTAGAAATATTAAAGAATTAACTTCACCCATCCGATGCCTGTAGTTAAACAAGAGAGGAAACACTGCAACAAAATATTAAAATTAAATTGTGTTGCCAGCTCTAAACCGAATAAAGCAAATTTTATTATTATACATCTTCACAAAAACTTCAGTTTTAAAAAATATTTTATTTTAATTCAATCAACTTTTGATAAGATTAATAGGAGAAATGCAGCTATAGTTTTTCTTTATAAATTTATTCAATTTCTACAGCTGACATTTCGGTTCCTTGTTTGAACCATCTGCAGAGCTGCCAAAAAATTTGTGTGCCTGGTCATCACATGTATGTGATATATATTTAAGGGTATGGTTCAGACAATGTATAAAATCTACTATGACACATTGATAATTTTTTCTCAGCTCTGAAGATGGTTCAAACAAGGAACCGAAATGTCAGCAATGCAAATTGAATAACTATAAATACATCACAGCTCTACACTTGCGTTTTTTGAAAATATCTTTCTATAGAAATAAATTCAAGTTATAAATAACGTAATTTTCGCCTGAGAGTTGAGATTTCTTTTATTTTTGAACTCACCTTGCATCTCTCAATAAGATCTTGGGAAATTCCTTCTTTATCTTCACCGAACCAGAGAGGTCTGCATTGATCTGAAAATATTATTTTATAAATAATTTATTTTTTTTTGAAAAAGAACTTCAATTAACGGAATAATAAAAAAAAAGCCCTTACCAAACTCGATGGCGTGCTTTTTCTTGCATTCCAATGCACTCGAAATAATCTTTGAAACAAAATCACTTTGATTCTAAAATAATAAAGTTATTGTAAGTTGACTGCTCAAGAATCAAATTGGGATTTTATTTTATTTTGCGAAGGTCATTTTTTTTTTTTTAATTCGTGATCAAATTTTAAGTGTTGAAAGAAAAATTTTCTTAAGGCATATTTAATCTCAAACAAGATATTTGACTTTTTGATTTAAAAAAAAACGAGAGAAATTTTTTAAAAATAATCGGCCAGGAACGAGATGAAAGATAAAATAACAATGTAAAGGATATGATAGAGTAGAGGCAATCATTTCCTCTCTCCAATCACTAGTGTCATTAAATGCCTGAGGTGAGAAGGCCTGTCAGATAGAATTGGATGATTTTTTGTCATGAGGAGGGTGTGAGCCTGAGTTGTTTTTTGTCTTTAACTCTTATAATTTTGTATTCATTTGAAGTTGTAAGAAAACAAAATTCTTTCTGGCTGTATACTCACTCTCTGTTCCTCTCTGTTATTTATTGTAGCCCTGAAGAGGGTCGTATACCTGACCGAAACGTCGGCTTGAAGTGCCTTAATAAACGAAATAAATCTAGCTGCAATTGCTCTTTCCTTACTATAAACTTAAGTGCTTTAAGGCTAATCACTTTCTCAGAAAGAAGATAATTTTTGTTACTGAAACCATTGATATGCCACTGGGTGTTTTCATTTATATTTTATATTTGAATTAATTTTTTTTGACGTGACAACGTCTTACTAATCATGTTGCCGGTTAGGGAGGCATACACGAAAAAATTTATCGGCTTGAATAACTCCTCTGTCTTAAGAGTTATAATATGTTGAATATACGGTTAGAAAGAATGAGTTTTCAGCTAAAGATTTCACCATTTATTTTTTTCCTATCATTCCATTTTACCGCGCCGTGGTAAATTCTAATTTGAAAGTTTAAACCCCTGTAGATTCCGAACGGCTAATCAGATCAGACTAAATGGGATGTCATTTGGTGCAGAAAGAGAAACCTCTAATAGAATAAATAAAAAAAATCCCGAGTAATTAACTCAAAAATAGCCTGTGGGCTTGGTGTAGAGGTTAGCGTGCTAACCTCATATACCAAACGTCGCGGGTTCGGACCCCAGGCAGTCCGATGATTTTATTTAAGCCAATTGGATACCAAATGGCTTAAATAAGAATGCCTGGACCCCATATATGTACATTAATCTGTATGACGGATATCGTAAAAGTCTTAAATGGCCTGTGTTGCCGAAAAGACTGTGTGAGTGTGAGTGTGAATGAGAAAAAAGTATGAGTGTTTAAAAAAAAAAAAAAAAAAAACTAAAATAAATTTTTTTCTGGAAAACCCTCATTTTTGAGGCAAAAAAATATCGAAAAATGCCCTTTTTGTGCAATGCCTATCTACTGGACCATATAATCTATTTTTATATTATCTTACTATATTGACTTGAGATGTGTGTTTGGGGGAGAAAGGGGGGGGGGCTAGCAAGATTTTTTTTGAATTTTTGAGAAAAAAATTGAGTAAGAACTAAAAGTTTTTTTTTTTCCTGAATTGTTTTTAAACGTTCAAATAAATTAAAGTCCTGTACGCTTGGAAACTGAAGCAATTATGTTAACTTTGTACTGTACTAAATTTATTCGCTTTTGTCACCTCTCCCCATAAATTAGAATACCACGAGTTCATGAAAGAAAATTATAATAATAATAGATAAAAAAAAAGCAAACGTGTTGGGTCGTAGGACCCCCGACAGGAACGAAGTTCCTCACGCCTTTTCTTTAACTCAGAAAATAGATAGAAGGAAATAAAGAGAAGAAGATGGGCGTGGCCTCGCCAAGACTTCGACTAATCTCGCTTTCCTCCTGCGCTGGGAACGCATTCTTGTTAGGAACGCGTTTTTGTTACTTTACATTTTCTCCCAATTCAGCCGCGTTAAAGAACTTCGTTCCAAAAAATCACAGGACTGCGCCTGTGGTTGATAGAAGATAATTTCGCACCCCCCTGAACTCGAACTAGGATTTTCCGCTGCACAGTCCAAATATTTTTATAATACTAAATTATATTAATAATATTTAATTATACTCACTTTTTCATTTGATTTTTTCAGAGCAACTAAAGAAATACACTTGATCTCTTCATCCTAAAATTATTATTTAGGAAAGATAATCTTTTGTATTTAAATAAAATAAGAAATTTGCTTACCTTCTCGCCCTTCAAATGCATCGTAGAGATAACGCTAAGCATTAGGGACATGGTTATTAGCAGCATTGTCATATTCATTTTGAGCAAAGCTCTCTCTCTTTGACGTTCGTTCTGAATTGAATTCCTCTCGTCTTTTCATTTTATACTCTCCACAATTGATTGTTGTTTTTATCAAATGTGAAATATGATAGCTACAAGCAAACCTTTTGTGTATTGAAATCGATTTAATTACAAAAAAAAAAAAAAAAAGATTTCGATTTCCGTATATGAAGAAATATTTTTTTTTGTTTTTGTTTTAAGGAGAGATGAGACATGCTTTAGTCATTGAAATTTTGAAATGCGTTTATCTTTTCATCTCAGAGACTGAAAGAAACAAACATAGCAGAATTTTACATTCTATTTGACATAGAATTTTTTATTTTGAAAGTTGATTACAGGATTTGAAAGGAGAAATCCGTGCCTAGGATTCTCTATTGTGTATAGATTAAAATTTTGAAAATATCCATGTTTATTTCAAGCAGTCAACATTTAAAATACACGAGCCTATGGAAATTTTGAATCATTTGACTTTTTTATGAAATCTAAGTGGTCAAGTTAACTAAAGTGCTATGGGAAACTAAATATATCTCGACACAAAAGTTGTGTGCTGTGCCCCAGTCACACCAGATTTTTCTTTATATAAACCTAACTTAGGTTGTTCGTAATATTGATTAATATTCAGGGACCCGCTACATAATTACAAATCAACTAAAATTTATTTTCAACAGTTTCAGCCACCCGATGAAAAAGAGTGACTGGCCAAGTGGCCAGCAATAAAAAAAATATAGGCCTATATAAAATTTTTTTTGTTTGTTAATGTACGTACCTTTTGACCAGGTACGTCATTTGAGGGGAAGCAAGGGGGCATTTGTCTCCCTAAAGGCTTTGAAAGACAATAGTAAATTCTGAGCTTTGCCCCTAGGTAGGCCTACATACAAACTTACACTTCCTCTTTATAAATAATTTTAGTAGCACATGTGATGTCTTATTCGAATATTTCAGATCTTCTGAAAGGGCTAAAATAGATGATTTCGAAAAATATTTGAGTCTAAAGGATCAGGAAGGATGCAAGTCAAAGAATTTTTTTGGCTTAATTAATTTTGCTTTTCCATAAATGTTGAGTTTATTATTATTATTTTTTTTTTTTACAAAGTTAAAGTATGACGTTTTTGTATTATGAATTATTTCTGACTTTTTTTAACTGTAGTTTTAAGGCGTAGGAGAGTCAGTAAAAGCCGAGCAGCTGGCGGGTTTTGGATCTTGAAAATGCCGACAAGCCACTTGCTTGAAGTCAGTCATCGCCTCCGAATGTTCGTTTTCATCGTACACCTAAAACAAATAAAAAAAAATAAATAAAAAAAAAAAACTATTTCAATTTAAATCCATTAATGAAGAAATAAAAATCTGCCCTCAGATTTCCCAAGTCACTTAAAGCAAAGGTTGGAGTCTATTTAAATGTTATTCCCTAATGCAATAAATGGTTTAAATAAATAAAGTACGTCTAAATATTCTCATTCACTGAAAATCTGGACCCCACTGTGTAAACGCACCTCAATTGCTCAATGTGAACGCACTCTTTGATTATTTTGCGATTACAGCTTCAACAAATCAAACATTCAGTTCTTACTCTCAACCTCTTCTCTTCTGGACCCAGCCTCAAGGCCGTGCTGGGACCCTCAAGAGGGCGCATATTCTGTCACTAGGGCGTTAACAGGTTTATTTTCAAATGCTTGTGATGTCTAGACTTCTAGATTCGTCAGCATTTAAGCCTAAAGAAGCCTAAGAGGGAGTTCTCCTATCGAGAGGGAGCACCGGGCAATTTCCCGCATTTCCAGCATGATCATCTATAAATGTACATCGCCTTCACAGTTAAACGTTGCATAAATTGATGAAAAGAATTTGTTAATCTTGAGAAATTCAAAAACAACTCACCCAACTAAAAAGGAAAGAAACAAAGCCTAAGCTCGAGCCTTTTGTTTTGTGACCGAGACCAGGTACAGCCTTTTCTGACATAAAATTTTCATATAGGCCCTAATTATCAAAATTAATTAAATAAACAATATTATAGATCTATTCGCCTATATAAAAACATTGCATAGACGATTCTCGTCATGAATTGAGCGAGTTATATATTTTTATTTTCTCTTACCCTATATATGAAATATGTATAGAGAGAAAGTATTGCAATCATGTCAAAAATTCGATGTCGAGATTTTGATTTTTGAGGTCCCCGAGTTCAAAAAAGTGTGTCCCGCAAATTGGTCGTGTGTGTGTGTGTCTGTTTGTAACGATATTATGCATGAAGGAATTGAGCTACTGGATTGAAATTTTATATTTAAGTTAGGTACCCTCCCAGACAGTTAAAATAAGCTTATCAACAAAATCAGTCTAAAAGTACTAGTCTTTACTGAAGTATTAATATTTTTTCAGTTTTTTCGATTTTCTCAAAATTGGCTCTAATCGATTTTGATTAAAATTCATAAATCAATTATTTTTTAGATCATTTTTAAAATATATATTCTCATTTTGCCTTCAATATTGTTTGAAGTACACTTTACTGATGTTGTATTTCAGATTTTTACTTATGAAATACAAGTGGTCAAGTTTGGAACTAACGTGCTATGAAAAAACTAAATATACTCTCTCGACTGGTGTGACTAGCAGAGTACACAACTTCCTCTTGTCGAAAGGTAACAGAAAGTCACACCGGATTTTTTTAAATAGTTTCGTGTATTTATTCCCCCTCTAAAAAAA
>JAKCPI010014264.1:0-35544 GCA_023213315.1 Euborellia annulipes | reverse complement strand
GAAATTATTGTAATAGTCAAAATAATTCGACAGGCCCTCTTTTGACTGTTTAGGTCCAAAATATTTATTTAATTTATTTATTTTATCCATATATTAATATTTTTTTTTATTTGTCCTCTCGGCTTTTGGGCAGGCCTAGGGGTTTATTTAATTATTTACATATTTGGTTAGTTGGTTGTTCAGATGGCTATCGCATAAGGGACGTTCCACACGCTGATTCTTTGGAGTCACCCACCCTGGGTTTCGCCGATCCTGCTTTAAACAGGTGCCAGGCAAATACTTGTATATTTATACGAGGATCAAAGGAACTTTTTTTATTTGAGGAAAAGGGCCTTAAATTGATTTCCGCATAAGAAGAGATAGAACACACATTTTCCAATTTTGGATCATAAAGAATTTTTCGAGCAAATGATGATTTGGGGTATCTTTTTTGAAGTCTTCATAACGTCCTCTATAAGAGTGCAAAATTTTGTTTTGTTGAACAGAGTGTGACAGACAAACAGACGGACGATCTCAATTCATAGTTATTTGTAAAATACTTGTAGGGACATAAAAACTTGTCAAGATTTAAGCCTGAGTAAAAAAACATATATTTTTGAAAAAATCAATTTTCACCAGTCCAACATCCTCCAATCAATTAACTTCATATGTCCTCTACCGTGAGAAAAAAATATTCCGATGCCGATGAATGGATTCATTCTATTATTGATTTCATTTTAAAATAAAGATTCGTTGAGTGTCACTTGCCATGACTCCTTTTCTAAAATTTCCTCTTCCATTTAAATGACTTTATTTTTAATATCAATGTAATATTTGTATGATCGTCATTTAATTGATTATGTTTATTTTATTTATATTTACTAACCCCCCCTGATGAGTTGATCCAGAGATACTATCTATAATATTATAAGCAAATATACAAGCATCTATCTGTGTGTTGTTGGTTGCATAGCTAGAAGGCACTTACTTGCTCTCTCTAACTTGTAAGCTTTTGAGTTGTTTTCTTTATTTTTTTGAGCCAACTGCTATTTTTGACTGATAAGGATATTATACATAGGCCCTATATATATAAGCAAAATAAAATTAGAAATGCCATTACTAATTAATTGCCTTTGGCACTTTCAGAAAAAGTGTAAATGGTCATTCCTATATTTTTTGCCTCTAGTCTTTTATCAGCTAATATCGTATTCTCTTTTGCCTGTTCTGACAGGTTTGCGAGTCACGTCATCGCCTGCCCAAAGCAGTTGCCTCGAGTTCTCAGGGCCTCAGTTGCCATCAGGAGGCCCCCAAGTGACTTCGTCTCTGCGCTGGGCATCTCCAGGATTCCCGCCCAAATCTTGCTGCTATTGTAAGTGTCACTATTATTTATATTTATTAAAACTTCTCTTTGAATGCTAGCTAAACAATTCTTAATTCCTGATGATATCTTATACAAATAAATATAATTTTGTCTTAAATTTTTCATTCTAAGCATTCTTTATGGAAGCATTAAACAAATTAGAGATGTGAGGCATCTAAAGCTCACATTTCGATTCCTAATCAGGATCATTATATGTTTAGTTAAATACTGTATAATTTAGGCATGTCGATAGACAATTTAAATTCATACTTTTAATCATGATCAAGGTCTGGCACGCGCATGTATGTGGAATTTTAAGAAAAATATAATGTTTTTTTTTTATGAATTTTAAACTGAGGGAGTTCCAGGGGGCCGAAGCCCCCTGTCTGGACGTTAGGCGTCTCGATATTAAAAAAAGGCGAGGGTCCGCCGCAGGAGGGCCCGATCCAGCTGGGGAGGGTCCAGGGTGGCACGAAGCCCCACGGCCGGTGTTTTTTAATTTATTTATTTTATTTTTCTAATTAAGTAAAAAGTTTTGAGCTTTCCAAAATATTCATTTGGGGACTCAAGCATCTTTCCTGGATTCTCCAAAACATAATTAGTCATCTGAATTCATTTCAACCGTTGGGACCTCTCTATTTACTCGAGATGCTTTCATTTAGATGGACACACATCTCAAAAGCAACCGATTATTTGTATTTCACTAATCAATTACCTGGAATGCTACTATTCCATACGCAATGGCGACATTCTCCCAATTGGCCGGAGGTGGAGCACCCGCTGCTGGCGTTTTCGTATTGTCTGTCAAAATACAGATCCAAGTGATAACGGAAACGGAACAAACGATGGAAACTGAAATGGAGGCCAACCATCTACGAAAACCACACAACAAACCATTACAAATTTTATTATGATAAACATAAAAAGAAAGAACTCACTTCATATCTTTTGGGCTGCCCAGCCACAAGATGGGACATAAAATGAGGCCTAAAATGATGAGCCAGTAACAAAAAGAGATGTCCCGATTGAGAGCTTTGAGACCAACGAGGTGGAGATTGACGGAGGCTGAAATTGAAAAAAGAAAAAAATTATTAAAATCAAATTAAGAAAACATTCATTAATACAATAATTAAAGAATAAATATTGACACTATTGTTATTTTTCAAAATTTTAATCTCATTTGGATATTTTATTCACAATAGAGAATCCTAAATAAATACAAAATTTCATAAGAATTGGAAATTTGTAAAAAGTTCCAAAGGGGACCACCCCCTTTTGATTCGAAATTTACATGTAAATCACCATATGGGGATTTAACTTTGGCTCTGTGGAAGAAAGAGCCGGAAAATGAATTTGAAAAATCTGAAATCTTTCCTATGAAGTACAAGAGTAAAGTGTACTTCAAATGATTTCAAGGGCAAAACAAGAATATACATTTTAAAGGGCATCTAAAAAATAATAGATTTTTGAATTTTAAAAAATTTTGGTGGAGCGAATTTTGATAAAATCGAAAAAAAAACTGAAAAAGTCCATCAGTAAAGTACTAGTACTTTTTGGCCGATTTTGTTCAAAAGCTTATGTTGAGTGTCCGGGAAAAGTACCTAACCTAGATATAAAATTTCAATCCGATAGCTCAATTCCTTCATGCTAAAAAAATCGTTACACACAGACAGACACACACACACACATAGACCAATTTGCGGGACCCACTTTTTTTTTTTATCTCAGGGGACCTCAAAACGTGTATATCCATCAAAATCTCGACATCGAATTTTGACATGATCGCATTACTTTCTCTCTCTATATATTTCATATATAGGGTAAGAGAAAGTAAAAAATACTAAGAAAAATAATGCATTTAAACTATTTTTTTTTAATCATGGGAACGCCTGGGAGTTAGGCAACTAGAAGAGTAAACGAATGCAAGGATAAGGGAGAAAAAGAAACCCCCTCCCACTTGCGCCCACGCAGTGACTTTTCTTATTATTTTTCTATTAGGTCAGAGGTGGTAGGCGGGGCTTTACATTCCATATTCTCTTTTCAAGTCTATTCAAAGGAGGAGCTCACTTCTTCTTTTTCTGTTTTTCATCCCTTACACTTCTGGTATCCTAACTCTTAGGTGTATGCCTTCCTATATAAAACAAATGACATTTTTAAAAATGTAAGGAAGGCATCGTCCATTTTATTATTAGGCATATCTTACTTACAATATTAAACGGGAAATCCACTTTTATATGCAAGCACACCTGTCCTCGAAAAACAGCTTTTTTTTACTTTCTCTTACCTATGTATATATGTAATATATATATAGAGAGAAAGTATTGGTTTCATGTCAAAAATTCGATGTCGAGATTTTGATGGATCTTCACGTTTTGAGGTCCCCTGAATCCAAAAAAGTGGTTTTCGCGACATGGTCTGTCTGTGTGTGGGTGGGTGGGTGGGTGGGTGTGTGGGTGTGTGTCAAATTTTAAGCATGAAGGAATTGAGCTATGAGGCTGAAATTTTATATTTAAGTTAAACACCCCCCGGGACCGGAAAAAATAAGCTTTTAATCAAAATCGGCCAAAGAGTACTAGTACTTTACTGATGTACTTTTTCAGTTTTTTTCGATTTTCTCAAAATTCGCTCTAACGATTTTGATTAAAAATTCAAAAATCAATTATTTTTTAGATGCTCTTTCAAATGTATATTCTCGTTTTGCCCTCAAAATTGTTTGAAGCACACTTTACTCTTGTGCTTCATAGAAAAGATAGGAGAAATGGTTGCCATGGTAACAAAATATAAATATTTTCCCATACTTATAAATTTTACATCTGAATTCAAATATTCCCTACTGCCGTGAACTAAATACATGTCGACACAAAAAATCTGGTGTGACAAGCACAGTACACAACTTTCGATTACCGAAGGTAAGAGAAAGTTGTGTGCTGTGCGACAGTCACACCAGATTTTTTATTTTAAATATGAGTAGCAATGGCGGATTCAAGGGAGGAAAGGGGGTAATTACCCCTCCCACCAAGATTTGAAAAAAATACTTTTTTCGAAAAAAAAATGAATATTTAATGTAAAATTTTAAAAATTAATACTTAAAAAAATCTGGTGTGACTGGCGCACAGCACACAACTTTCTCTTACCTTCGGTAATCGAAAGTTGTGTTCTGTGCTTGTCACACCAGATTTTTTGTGTCGACATGTATTTAGTTTCCGACAGTATGGTACATTCGATTTTCAAGATGTAAAATTTATAAGTATGGCAAAATGTTTATATTTTGTTACCATGGCAACAATTTCTCCTATCTTTTCTATGGAGTACAAGAGTAAAGTGGTCTTCAGAAGATTTCAATCACAAAATGAGAATATACATTTTAAAGAGCAACTAAAAAATAGTTGATATATGAATTTTAAAAAAAATCGTTGGAGCAAATTTTGAGAAAATCGAAAAAAACTGAAAAAGTGCATCAGTAAAGTACTAGTACTTTTTGGTCGATTTTGTTCAAAAGCTTCGTGTCACGTCCCATGGGGGTGTCTAACTTAAATATAAAATTTCAACCTCCTAGCTCTTTTCGTTCTTGAGATATTTTGTTCACAGACACACAGACAGACAGACACACACACAGACAGACCATGTCGCAAAAACCACTTTTTTGGATTCAGGGGACCTCAAAACGTGAAGATCCATCAAAATCTCGACATCGAATTTTTGACATGAATCCAATACTTTCTCTCTCTATATATATATTACATATATACATAGGTAAGAGAAAGTAAAAATTTGATTTGTATTTATGTTCTGGCAAACAAGTACAGAATGCGCCTTTAAATTACAGAAATTAAGAGAAAATTGTGTGCTGTGCGACTAGTCACACCAGATTCCCCCCCCCCCCGAGAAACATCTCTGGATCCGCCCTTGATGTGTAGTGCTTTCCGGTGGAAAAACTTATTGCTCTTTTCTTTTGAGTTATTTTGTTCAAAGACAGACGATTTTGTGGGACCGACTTTTTTGGACTCAGTATTCCTACATGAATCCAATACTTTTTCTCTCATTATAAATACATTATTATATATATCAGGGGCGTATATAAGGGGGGGGGCCGAGGGGGCCCGGGCCCCCTCCCCCCCCTCGAAATTTCCTAAATGCATATAGTCCTATAGGGATATAGAGACAATAATGGGTCTCGGCCCCCCCCCCCAAAAATGATTGCTCGGGCCCGCAGCACGAAAATCCCAGGTTCCGCAAAAGAGCGAAATGTTCCGCGAACGGCACATGAAAAAATTAAGGTTCCGCGGGTGGGGAAAATTTTGGCTCTCTAAAAAAAAAGGTAAAATATTTTTACGGCCGGGAAAAATTTTCGGTTCCGCGAACGGCACATGAAAAAAATTTTGGTTCCGCGAAAAACAAAATTTTTCGCAGAAAAATTTTTGAGAACAGGCCCCCCCGAAAAAAATTTCTATATACGCCCCTGATATATATATAGGTAAGAGAAAGTAAAGTCGACCCGGAACAAATCATTTAATTGTCGTAATTTCGGACCTGACACGGATAAACTCATAGGACAATTAGTTGTCACGAACAGATTGGTGTATTTTCATGAAAAAATCGGGACTTTCTCTTAGCCTTGGTAAATGAAAGTTGTGCTCTGTGCTTGAAAATCATTTTTAGAACTGGCACTGAGGATGGTGTCTTTAGAGGCATCGAAATATTAAAGCCTGACTTCGCTACGCTGATTAAATTAAAAATAATTGTGGAAGCAACGAAGATATATTAAGCCTAGAGACATCTAGAGGCAACTGTTGAAACTACCTACGTTCTCTAAATACAATTTTAGAATTTATTCATCAATAGTAGAAATGATTGAAGATAAATTTAAAAAATCTGGTGTGACTGGCGCACAGCACACAACTTTCTCTTACCTTCGGTAATCGAAAGTTGTGTACTGTGCTTGTCTCACCAGATTTTTTGTGTCGACATGTATTTAGTTTCCGACAGTAGGGTACATTCGATTTTCAAGATGTAAAATTTATAAGTATGGCAAAATATTTATATGTTGTTACCATGGCAACCATTTCTCCTATCTTTTCTATGGAGTACAAGAGTAAAGTGGTCTTCAGAAGATTTCAATCACAAAATGAGAATATACATTTTATAGAGAATCTAAAAAATAATTGATTTTTGATTTTTAAAAAAATCGTTGGAGCAAATTTTGAGAAAATCGAAAAAAACTGAAAAAGTGAATCAGTAAAGTATTAGTACTCTTTGGTCGATTTTGTTCAAAAGCTTCGTGTCACGTCCCATGGGAATGCCTAACTTAAATATAAAATTTCAACTTCCTAGCTCTTTTCGTTCTTGAGATATTTTGTTCACAGACACACACACAGACACACAGACACACAGACAGACAGACAGACCATGTCGCGAAAACCACTTTTTTGGATTCAGGGGACCTCAAAACGTGAAGATCCATCAAAATCTCGACATCGAATTTTTGACATGAAACCAATACTTTCTCTCTCTATATATATTAACATATATATAGAGGTAAGAGAAAGTAAAATCAATTTTTTACTTATAAGAGGCCAAAGTGCTTAAGTCCTAAGCTAGAAATTCGGACTAGAGAAAATTTTAAATTAAAAAAAAAAAGTCAAAATAATATAAATGTTTCTTCTAATATTATTCAATGAATCTGAAGTGATTCAACAGAAAATTACAAGCAACCTAAGAGGCGATCAGTCTAAAAAAACAGTTATTAGCCGATTCAGAAGCTGGTTACCCTAGGCGGCAAGAAATGGCGTTAGATCTGCCTATAGGAAAATAGCATTTTAGTCCATTTCATTTGAAAGGTTCCAGCAAATTAATTAAAGGCAAAATATTAATTATTCTTTAACACAATGATTACTAATTTAATTATCTATAAAATAGACAGAATTTTTTTTAAATATCTCACTCAAAATCTGCACCTCGAGACGCGCACCTTAAAATATGATATTTCGGAAATGGAATAGCTTTGAATTCTCACTGGCTTATTTATTATTAAAATTAAACTGAGACATCATATATATATAATAAGTAAATTAGTTAAACAGACCATAAATAAGATTGGGAATACTGCCCCCGAAGACAGTGATGTCAAGGAGTCCCGTGACGAACCAACTGACTCGGATGCCGAAGCAGAGTTCAGCCAACGCCGCGTACGGGTATCTAGAAAATGAGTCTTATTTTATTTATTTTTATAGAAACTGCCAAAGCAATGATTTGAAGGTTTGCAGGTCGGAAATGTTTATTCGATTGTCGCCTGTTTCGTTTCTTTTTAATAAGATACAAACCAATTTTGAACACCTGGACTGAAATATAATTTCGTAAAAAAAATCAAAGGTTTACACGTACGTAATCGTAATTTCGTTTTCATATAAATCAAGTTTGAAAAATACTAATTACTATAACTAGTGTACATTTATTATCTTTGTAATTGACGCGAGTTCACCTGCTCTTGGAGATGATCCGCGGTTGGAGCTGCTCCGCGATGGTCCAGCAGCGTCCTAATAAGATAGCAGTATAGATTTGAATAGAAAACAAGATGAGAGCCAGAGGGATTCCAATCCATCCTAAAATTTAAAATATAAAAATTCGCTAATTTTTAATTATTAATACAATAAAAAAATTTGGTGTGACTGGTTGCACAGCATTTTAACTTTCTCTTACCTATCGAAAGTTGTGTACTGTGCTTTTCACACCAAATTTTTTTGTGTCAAGATATATTTAGTTTCCGCCGATATATTAGAATTCAAGATGTAAAAATCTGGTGTGATGGCGCACAGCACACAACTTTCTCTTACCTTCGCTAATCGAAAATTGTGTTCTGTGCTTGTCACACCAGATTTTTCGTGTCGAAATATATTTAGTTCCCGACAGTACAGTACATTTGAATTCAGATGTAAAATTTATAAACATGGGAAAATATTTATATTTCTCCTATCTTTCCTATGAAATACAAGGTAAAGTAGTCTTCAGAAGATTTCAATCGCAAAATGACAATATACATTTTAAAGAGCATCTAAAAAATAATTGATTTTTGAATTTAAAAAAAAATCGTTGGAGCAAATTTTGAGAAAATCGAAAAAAAAACTGAAAAACTACATCAGTATAGTATAGGCTAGTACTCTTTGGCCGATTTTGATTAAAAGCTTATTTTTCCACGCTCCCGGGGGGTGTTTAACTTAAATATAAAATTTCAACCTCATAGCTCAATTCCTTCATGTTTAAAAGTGAACACACACCCCAAATTTAAAAAAAAAAAACAAAAAAAAAATACAAAAAATAAATTTATTTTTTTTCGATTTTTTTTAAAAATCGTGTCACGTCCCATGGGGGTGCCTAACTTAAATATAAAATTTCTTCCTTCTAACTCTTTTCGTTCTTGAGATATTTTGTTCACAGACAGACACAGACACACAGACAGACAGACCATGTCGCGAAAACCACTTTTTTGGATTCAGGGGACCTCAAAACGTGTATATCCCTCAAAATCTCGACATCGAATTTTTGACATGAATCCAATACTTTCTATATATATTAACATATATATAGAGGTAAGAGAAAGTAATAAATTAACACTAATATACGCAAGAGGTGGCCTTCAAGGGCCGAGTTGGTCTCATGAATGTCAGTAAGCCTCCTGCTAAATGATCATTAAATTACTATCCAAAATTGTCTGTCAGTGTTAAGTATTGAAATAAAGTATCCTGACCGCAGTCGATGATCGGCTTAGGGAGTGTAACGATCGGAAAGACGCCAAAGAGGTCAACGATGCATAACGTGGCGAAGAAGAGATTCAATCCTGGTGGTCCAATCTTGCCTAACAAAGAGATTCGCTCCATTTTGGAGTCCATATATCCACATACTCACTTAGAATGCAACTCACTGACTGAAGAGAGAACTGGTTGAAACCCTAGAAGAGCCTTCGCCACTGCGAAACCTGAGAACAGCTTAAAAAAAAAGCCGATTTATTATTATTTCTTTTTCCATTCTAAAAATTTCAATATTAATTTAGTACTAGCTGCTCAATCTGCTTAATCAATGAAATGATTTTAGATTTTATTTTTTTCCGATAATCATGGCGTGTGACTTTTTTTACGATTCTCTTGTATTTTGGCGACAAACAGCGTCGTGGGGTATTCCTATTTGCCAGCCGTTTCTCTTTCACATTTACGAGAAAAGAGAAGTTAATTATTATTTTTCACTTGAGAGATTCAACTACTGTATTTAATTATTATACACTGCGCATCAAAATAAAGGGTCGGACTAAGCCGAGCGCACAACTTTGCCCATCCACTATTCAAGAAAAAAATATCCCCCTCCCCCTAGAGCGCCCCCCAATGGTCCGATATTTACCAAAAGCTTTTCAGTTCTTGACCTCTTCCCCTGGTTTATGTGTGCAAAATTTCAAAACAATTGAATGAATAATTTTTGAGATTTCGTTGACGAAAAAAATTACCACAGACACACACAGACATCATTCATTCTAAAAAATACTTGAGTCTGGGGACCTCAAAACTCATTTTGGCGGCTTCAGTTCAATTTCGATTTTTTATAAATTTTACCTACCTACGGTTGGTTGATGGGCAAAGTTAAAAAAAAATCTGGTGTGACTGGCGCACAGCACACAACTTTCTCTTACCTTCGGTAATCGAAAGTTGTGTACTGTGCTTGTCACACCAGATTTTTTGTGTCGACATGTATTTAGTTCCCGACAGTACAGAACATTTGAATTCAGATGTAAAATTTATAAGTATGGGAAAATATTTATATTTTGTTACCATGGCAACCATTTCTCCTATCTTCTCTATGAAATACAAGAGTAAAGTGGTCTTCAGAAGATTTCAATTGCAAAATGAGAATATACATTTTAAAGAGCATCTAAAAAATAATTGATTTTTGAATTTAAAAAATAATCGTTGGAGCAAATTTTGAGAAAATCGAAAAAAACTGAAAAAGTACATCAGTAAAGTACTAGTATTCTTTGGCCGATTTTGATTAAAAGCTTATTTTTCCGGTCCCGGGAGGTGTTTAAGTTAAATATAAAATTTCAGCCCCATAGCTCAATTCCTTCATGCTTAAAATTGAACACACACCCACCCACCCACCCACACACCCACCCACAGACAGACCATGTCGCGAAAACCACTTTTTTGGATTCAGGGGACCTCAAAACGTGAAGATCCATCAAAATCTCGACATCGAATTTTTGACATGAATCCAATACTTTCTCTCTATATATATATTACATATATACATAGGTAAGAGAAAGTAAAAGCAACACTTCTTTTTAAAAAGACATGTTCTAATCTATCTGAATGATACTGTAATTTATTAAACATTTGATATGAAATAATATATACATTTCTAAGTAAATTTAACAGAAATCCAAATCATTTTAATAAATAATTACAATTTAAATAAAACAAAGACACAAATGTCGAAATTTTGTTATTAACGCTAAAAACAAAATTTTGTATTAAAATCCATATGTTTTAATTATTAGGAAGGTAATAAGGAAATAGATTTGTAATTTTTTGGGTGAAACTTATTAATCTCTTGCAAAAATGTCCCTGAAGAAAAAGTGACAAGAAAACAATCATAAGATATACAAGGAAGGAAGCAGGAGCAGCCAAAAATTAAAGCCTCCGATTTTATTACAATTAACGAGACGTTTCGAGAAAACTTTACTTTCTCATCATCAGTCTTTTAAATTCTATCTGTCCCGGAGTTGTTAACAAGGGCACAACCCACATAGCACTGCAACCAAAAAGCGGACATTTAGACGTCGAAGGGACGATGCTGCAACTTTGGGACATCGCAGAACGTCCTCTGCGGCGTCGAAATGTCCGATTTTTGGTTGCAGTGCTATGTGGAATACATTAATTATGTATTCTCTTTATGGGTGTGTTATTCATTGACTTGTTCAGTGAGTGCTTCCTTCCTTGTATATAAATCAACAGCCACGTACTTCATTGGTTAACAATCATAAGAGATTATTTTTTCGACATGGAACCCATTATCGTATTTTACATGAATTTATGTGAGAAAAATTGTTTCGCATAACGAGTGTTTCGCTTTACGAGTTAGATTCTGGAATTAAACACGTTAAGCGAGGTTCCACTGTGCACATATCGAGATTTTGTTGATTTGTCTCACCGACCTCTTTAAAATTTCTTTTCATTTAGAGATTTAAAAAATATTTTTTCCTAGGATTATTTTTATTGTATTTTTTCTAATTTTCTGTCATTTTGCGGAGAAAATTGGCTCCTCTGTAAATAGCCTTGTAGCTGATCTTTTTGTTTGTACCCCCCCCCCCCCTTTCTTTCTCTCTGATTTGACTCTCTAATTAATCTTTGGTCCATAAACATATGAGATTTGCATATAATTCAGAAAATCCTCCATTTGATGAGTTCATTCATTTTCCGCTAGATGGCAGGAGCTGTCAGTTCATTTATCAGCATGCGGGCTCTTCGTCCAAAAGGAAGGGGAAAAAGACAAGATAAAGTAATAAAAATAAAATATTTATTTTATTAATTTATACATTTGGAGAATAATTCTAATACATCGCTAATTTTATTTATCCTTCAAGTTTTTTAATAAGATAATTCATCAACTCCTTAGCCTGAAAAAAAAAAAATATAAAATTTTCACAAAAAATACTTCAAAAGTCAAAATAACATCAATACAAGTCTTCTGAATGATATAAAATTGAAATGAAGGTGTTAAATGAGTGAGGCAGCATTTATTATTCAAGGCCGACGTTTAGGACCTTCCTCAGGGCCATTTGGCAGCCGTGATATTTTAGAAACTCACAAAAATATTTTTTCGGATTCAGGATAAAAGAAAAGCGAAGGTTTTATTATAATATTTTATTTGTATACTAACCCCTTCTGAATTGTCGAGGATACAATTCATTCCCGATTTGCTCATCTCTTCGCCAGTTCCTGAAACTAAACAGAAAAGGAATTATATTTCATAATCTAATAAAAAAAAAAAAAAAAATACTTGCCTTTGTCCTTGCAAATTCCCTTGAGTCGAATGCATTCTTTAGTCATGTTATCTGGCACGATTGCAATCATGTTATCCACTTCATCCCATTGTAAATTTCCATCTGCGTCGTACTAAAACAACAACAATATATCGGCTATTTGTGTGTCTTTTCTAAAGTGTTGTAAACAAATTGTTGACTGAAAGTCAAGAGCGGATCCAGAGGTGTTTCTCGGGACGGGGGGGGGGGGGGGGAAGTAATCTAGTGTGACTGGTTGCACAGCACACAATTTTTTCTTAATTTCGGTAATTTAAAGGCCACTGTACTTGTTTGCCAGAATATAAATACAAATCAAATTTTTAAGTATTAATTTTTAAATTTTTACATTAAAAATAAATTTTTTTTTAAAAAAAAAAGTATTTTTTTCAAATCTCGGGGGGGGGGGGGGGGTAATTACTCCCTTTACCCTCCCCCTCTTGCATCCGCCCTTGCTGAAAGTATATAATAATTCTACAATCTAAATCTGAATTAAAACTTTTGATTAAAACATTATCGTATAGTCCATATCATAAATCCTCACAAGCTTTTTATTTTTCACACCAGAAAATAAGTTTTTACAGCCTCCTAAAGAGCAAAGATATTCCAATTGGCGTGTGAAGTTAGCTCATCTGCTTTTTTTACTTTCTCTTGTATATGTTAATTTCGATTCACAAGGGAGTCCCCTTTGAAAAAATAACCATAGTTTATTTGAAGAGTCAACATTTAAAATACACAGAGCCTATGGAAATTTTGAATCAATTTGACTTTTTTTTTTACTTATTGAAATGCAAGTGGTCAAGTTCGGAACTAAGAAGCTATGGGAAACTAAATATATCTAGAGACAAAAATCTGCTTTGCGACCAGTCACACCAGATTTTTTAAAATGAAAAATCGCGTGGATCAAACTTAGCAAGCTATTCATGATGATAAATGATATATAAATATTTATAGTTAAAAAAATACATACCACTTTTGATTTGTATGCCATACAAGTTGCTATTGACTGAAATCAGAGAGAGTAATATTTTTATTCTTACTATTCGTAAGTTAAAAAAAAAAATTATTTCATTAATTACCAAGCAAGGTTTGAACTCATCGTTGTTATACTTCTCTTCTTTGTAGAGGGTAATGCATTCCTCTGAAATCATAAATTAGAAATAATTACAAAAATTAAAAAATATATCGCCTATGGGTCCAACGCTTTTTTAGGGACCCCGCAACCCTATTTATTTAAATGATAGACAGGAAGAGAGGATGTCAGCGAAAAGGAGAGCCTCTATCGAATAAAAATCTTCACTCAGAAGACGTTTCGGGTTTTATTAAATAAATCCATCATCAGTTCTTTAGAGATTATTGGCTCTTAATAATTACTAATTAGCTTTTAAGAACTGATGATGGATTTATATAATTAAACCCGAAACGTCTTCTGAGTGGAGATTTTTATTCGATAGAGGCTCTCCTTTTGGCTGACATCCTCTCTTCCTTCTATCATTCTAATTGCTGAACAGCCACTTCTCTTATCATCACCTATTTATTTAAATTGATATTAATTTTTGTTGCTGATGCAAACCCGCGAGCCCTGGTAAAAGTGGCAAACATCGCAGGAGAGTATTTGTAATTAGTTTTAGGGAGGGGTCGGCTTGAAATCAATTTTGAAGATTTTCAGGGGGGGGGGGGGGCTTTTATAAACATATTTTAAAATACTTTATTATTTTATTCAATGGGAAATGTTTTATGAAAATTTTTAAAATGTAGGCCTATATAAATTTCAATTTTTCCACAAGCCCCATGGGGGCATTTTAAACATTTCAGGGGGGAGGGGGGGGGGGGCTAAAACTGCTGTGTAATAAAATTATAAGCTGATAGGGCTCCGAGATTTCGACTGCCTAAGGGCCTCCATCTTGTTTAATCCGGCACTGTGAATATTACTACTCAATTAGTGATAAAAAGTATAGACTTACTCAAGTTGACATCCTTACTATGAGCGCATGTCAAGAACGTTTCCAGAGCTTTCAATTTAAAATTCTCTTTTGTCTGAAAAATAAATTAAATATTTACCATTACAGTTATGGAGAAAATAAAACAGCGATTACATTCCACATCAAAATAATTTATTTGGCAAATATTTCGGATTGCCTACGCAATCCATCCTCAGTGGCTCAAATTATAAATATGCGGAGCGCCATTCTGGCTTCTCATATTAAGTTTTATTATTTTAAAACAAATATATGAGTGAGTGACTTGAGAAGTGCATTTTGTGACTCTTGGGTTTTGAGCTTTTGGCGTATATTCTCATAATTTCGAGTAATTTTTTATATGAGGTGTTGCGACTTGAACCCCAAGGGCTTCAAATAGTCCCTTGAAGTGAGAAGCCTACCTCTCATAGCTCGACTGAGCGCCGCCTCTGCTTGCTCACTGATGCTTGTTTGGTCGCCTACTTGCAGGCGCTGACTCTACGGGTTCACTTGGCGAGAAGAATAAATATGAATTTTAAAATTACCCAACTGACACTGAGGCATTATTGAATACAATTTTAGAAAGGTAAAAAAAGAAAATTTGTAAGAAATTAGAAATTTGAAAAAAAGAATTGGAAGAAGAAAGCGAATTTAGAAAAAGGAAAAAATAAAAAAAATCTGGTGTGACTGGCGCACAGCACACAACTTTCTCTTACCTTTCGGTAATCGAAAGTTGAGTTCTGTGCTTGTCACACCAGATTTTTTGTGTCTACATGTACTTAGTTTCCGACAGTAGGGTACAATTGAATTCAAGATGTAAAATTTATAAGTATGGCAAGCCCGCGGGGCGTGGTGTAGAGGTTAGCGTGCTAACCTCATATACCAAACGTCGCGGGTTCGGACCCCAGGCAGTCCGATGATTTTATTTAAGCCATCTGGATACCAGGTGGCTTAAATAAAAATGCCTGGACCCTAATATATATAAATTCATAAATAACGGTTATCGTAAATGTCTTATATGGCCTGAGCTGCCGAAAAGACAGTGTGAATGTGTGTGTGAGTGTGAGTGTGAATAAGAAAAAAGTGTGAATGTTAAAAAAAAAAAAAAAAAAAATAAGTATGGCAAAATATTTATATTTTGTTACCATGGCAACCATTTCTCTCTTTTTCTAAGGAGTACAAGAGTAAAGTGGTCTTCAAAAGATTTCAATGACGTTCTTGAGAATATACATTTTATTGAAGATCTAAAAAATAATTGATTTTTGAATTTAAAAAAATCGTTGGAGCGAATTTTGAGAAAATCGAAAAAAACTGAAAAAGTGTATCAGTAAAGTACTAATACTCTTTGGTCGATTTTGTTTAAAAGCTTCCCAGATAGCACAGTACGTCTTATGTACGTACATAAGACGCACAATTCGTCTTATGTACATACATAAGACGTACTGTGCTATCTGGGTTCGTGTCACGTCCCAGGGGGGTGCCTAATTTAAATATAAAATTTCAACCTTCTAGCTCTTTTCGTTCTTGAGATATTTTGTTCACAGACAGACACACAGACACACACACACACACACAGACACACAGACAGACAGACAGACCATGTCGCGAAAACCACTTTTTTGGATTCAGGGGACCTCAAAACGTGAAGATCCATCAAAATCTCGACATCGAATTTTTGACATGAATCCAATAATTTCTCTCTCTATAAATATTGTATATTACATATATACATAGGTAAGAGAAAGTAAAAAATACAAAACGAAATCATGCTTCTCAGAAACGACCTGTTTCAATTTTTGCAATTGAAAAGAAAGGAAAGAGAACCTAATTTTATTATAAATGGTCTCTGGTGAGTGGTGCAGAGAAGGGGAATAATATTGTAACATATGAAAAACTAAAACTCTAAATTTGAATTACAAAACTTTTAGCTGAAACTCCCGTATACAAAGAATTGAAGTAAGAAAGCCCAACAAGTTAATTGATTGAACGTGAAAACTTAATAAACCAATGAAGTCAGTGGCTGTGCTGGTGGAGCAGGAGCAGCCAAAATAAAAGCCTCCGATTTTTTCAACAATTCATTTAGACGTTTCGGGAGAAATTTATTTCTTATCTTCTAAAGTCCCGGAGCTAGTCACAGAGACATTACATTTATAATAATGTATTTTGTGTAAAATGACCGAGTCCTTTTCAGCTCCATCTACGAATCGCATGGTCAAGTTTGAAACGAAGGTGCTATGAGAAATTAAATATATCTCGACACAAAAAATCTGGTGTGTCTTACCCTTCTGTAAGAGAAAGTTGTGCACCGTGCTGGCCCCTCCAGACTTTTTCTATTTGTGATTATTCCATTTTTTTAAGGAGGAAGGAAATTTACATTGGTTTATAATGCTAGGTGGACTTTTTAGCTTTGATACTCACTATATATTTTGTATATAAGCCTCGCATTACCAATAATAAGTTAATGCTGAGGTTACAGGCTTTTGACAAAACCATAAATGGTCCCTGTTATGCATTAGTGTGTCAAACGCCAAAAAAATTAAAAATTGAGTTAAGCACGGAATATTGTTTCAAATGCTATAATTAATAGAATTTTTTTATGAAATATGTCTTATAAAAATTTATATTTAATGTTACTTGCACAATTGACAAAAAAAATTATTTATAATCCATTGAAAACAAAAAACTTTAATGTTAATTTTCTCAAAACTCGGTAGCTGGCGCTTGACACACTAATGCGTAACATGGTCCAATTATTCGATTATTAAATGAAATATTATATATTAATGATATCTACTAACCCATCCCGGCGGGCATGCACTGGCGAATGCAACAAGGGCAAGCAAAACTCCGAAACGGGCTCTGATGTTCATTTTGGTATGTTTTGATGAGCTTTGAACTCAAAAATGTCCCTGATATCTTATATATATTTCTCTCAAAAATGGCTGAGAGGAGGCCAGCATTAACGACTGACTGGTGACATATAAAAGCCAGGATATCCAAAGACCATTATTATACGCGATATCAAGAGTTATTATTAAGTGCTTTTTTATTCTATTAAAATTAAATTTAAGTGAATAGATAAAATAAAATCATTACATTTTAAATGTAATTATGGAGAAGAGAAGATACTTCCTTTAAAAAAAAAATTCATTAAATAATGATTAACGCTTTTGATATGAATAATTTTTATGCGAATCCTGAGTTAATGCAAATCACAAATAATATTTTTATTTATCCAGATTTAATCAATTTAATTAATCTCTATATAATAGGTTATCCAATAATTAAATAAAAACATTTTATCGATATCCACTTTGTATTAGTTTCATAAATAAAAAAAATCTGGTGTGACTGGCGCACAGCACACAACTTTCTCTTACATTCGGTAATCGAAAGTTGTGTTCTGTGCTTGTCACACCAGATTTTTTGTGACGACATATATTTAGTTTCCGACAGTAGGGTACATTCGATTTTCAAGATTTAAAATTTATTATAAGTATGGGAAAATATTTATATTTTGTTACCATGGCAACCATAGAAGAAATTTCTATCTTTCCTATGAAGAACAAGAGTAAAGTGGTCATCAGAATATTTCAATGGCAAAATGAGAATATACATTTTAAAGAGAATCTAAAAAATAATTGATTTGTGAATTAAAAAAAAATCGTTGAAAAAATTTTGAGAAAATCGAAAAAAACTGAAAAAGTACATCAGTAAAGTACTACTACTCTTTGGGATTTTGTTAAAAGCTTATTTTCACGCTCCCGGGAGGTGTTTAACTTATATATAGAACTATTGAGAATATTTCCTCTCATGAACGCTTCGAGGCGTATTCATTATATAAAATTTATATGTACATATGCTGTATATTAACGACTACCTTTATGCTAATTTTCGATACGGACTGATGATGAGACATTAAAAAATATCTCGAAACGTCTCCGGAGTCGAGAAGCATATAAAGGCTTTTTATTTGGCTGAACCTGCCCTATCAAAATCCATTACATTCACAGCAACCAAATCTTATTTATATATAAAATTTCAGCCTCATAGCTCAATGTATATCCATCAATCTTGACATCGAATTTTTGACGTGAATCCAATGGTGAATCCAATACTTTCTCTCTCTCTCTCTCTATATATATATATATATATATATATATATATATATATCGTCAGCTAGCCATCGAGCATTCAAGACCTCGAGCGCCACAGCAGTAAGACAAACCAAAACACAAATCACTTCGACCATCAACACGCAAACCGCCACCACACAACCCAACACATCTCAAAGACAAACACAAGCCTCGGAAACATCCAGCAATACATCGACTGGGGGAGTAGGCAGATTGAGGCCCCAAAGTCAACCTAAATCAAACACAGACACGATCACACATACACACACCCAATCCAAATCTCAGAAACAAACCCAATCTCCTAACACATCCACTAACTAAACCAATAACACATCGACTTGGGGAGGCAGACTGAGGCCCCGTAGTCAACCCAAACCGAACACAAACGCAATTACACACACTCAACCTTCCTCCTGCTCTCAGAGACCAAACCAAGCCTCTGAGGCATCCAAATTGACCTGGGGACCAGCAAGACTGGGATCCCGTAAACAAACCACCCCAACAATTCCCCCCTAATTCCATACTCTTGAAAATGGCTCCAAAAGGAGAGCCGAAACGTCGAGTAAATCTCAACATCACACGCGACACAACCCGAGAAAACTTATCTTCGCATATATATATATATATATACACATATATACATAGGTAAGATAAAGTAAAAAGAATTTATTATTGTGACACCTAAAAAACTTGTCAAGATTTAAGCCTGAGTAAAAAAACATATATTTTTGAAAAGTTCAATTTTCACCAGTCCATCATCCTCCAATCAATTAACTTCATATGTCCTCTACCGTGAGAAAAAAATATTCCGATGCCGATGAATGGATTCATTCTATTAATGATTTCATTTTAAAATAGAGATTCGTTGAGTGTCACGTGTCATGACTCCTTTTCTAAAATTTCCTCTTCCATTTAAATCACTTTATTTTAATATCAATGTGAAATTTGTATGATCGTCATTTCATTGATTATGCTTATTTTATTTATATTTACTAATCCCCCCCCCCTGATGAGTTTATCCAGAGATACTTTCTATAATATTATAGGCAAATATACAAGCATCTATCCGTGTGTTGTTGGTTGCATAGCTAGAAGGCACTTACTTGCTCTCTCTAAGCTTTTGAGTTGTTTTCTTTATTCTTTTGAGCCAACTGCTATTTTTGACTGATAAGGATATTATACATAGGCCCTATATATATAAGCAAAATAAAATTAGAAATGACAATACTAATTAATTAAAAAAAATTGCCTTTGGCAGTTTCAGAAAAAGTGTAAATGGTCATTCCTATAATATTTTTTGCCTCTAGTCTTTTATCAGCTAATATCGTATTCTCTTTTGCCTGTTCTGACAGGTTTGCGAGTCACGTCATCACCTGCCCAAAGCAGTTGCCCCGAGCTCCCAGGGCCTCAGTTGCCATCAGGAGGCCCCCAAGTGACTTCGTTTCTGCGCTGGGTATCTCCAGGATTCCCGCCCAAATCTTGCTGCTTTTGTAAGTGTCACTATTATTTATATTTATTCTATAATTTAAAATAATTTTCTAGCTAAACAATTCTTAATTCCTGTTGATGTCTTATACAAATAAATATAATTTTGCCTTAAATTTTCATTCTAAGCATTCTTTATGGAAGCATTAAACAAATTAGAGCAGTGGTTCCCAACCCGTGGGCCGCGGCCCAGTTGTGGGCCGCGGGATGATTGGAACTGGGCCGCGGATGTCTAAGAAATGATAAAAATTATATACAGTATATATAGGTTATATACATATACTGGGCCTCAGCGTTTTTTTTTTACGGAAAAAGTGGGCCGCACATCAAAAAAGGTTGGAAACCACTGAATTAGAGATGTTGAAGCTGACATTTCTATTCCTAATCACGTTCATAATAATATGTTTAGTTAAATACTGTATAATTTAGGCATGTCGATAGACAATTTAAATTCATACTTTTAAGGTCTGGCACTAGCATGTATGTGGGATTTTAAGAAAAATATAATGTTTTTTATGAATTTTAAACTGAGGGAGGTCCAGGGAGCGAAGCCCCCCTGTCTGGACCCCAAAGCCAGACGGTACTGCTTCTCATAATTAAGACAAGGCGGGCTCTACCACGTGTAAAATATATTTTATCTTCTTAAAAATTTATCCACTAAACCAATTAATTTTAAACTGGTAACCGTTGGCTCTAGTTGAAACATTATGCTTTAATAGGAGAATTAAATTCACAAGGTTTTCTGTTTCAATAATATATTAATTTGATATCAACACTTTATACGTATTTCATCATCATCTTCAGAAGATGACACATATGGTGTCGAAATACGTATAAAGTGTTAATATCAAATTAATATATTATTGAAACAGAAAACCTTGTGAATTTAATTCTCCTACTAAACCAATTGTATGGATCGTCCAAAAAATTTCATTTTCCGGTTACCGACCGCCCCAAGTGATAAAATTTGAGAAAAAGCACTTTAAAGGATTCTTTTGAGCAACTCTTCGTATTAAAATATTATAAGAGACATTTGCCCCCTCCCCCAAGGGCTCTGATTTTTTTTTTAAATTTTATATTATTCTAAATAAAATATTTCAAAATATATCCACGAATATATAAACTGTGCAAAATTGAATAATTAATTAAATTAAATATCTTTTGGCCAAATTTGATCATCTATTTGTAAGTGAATTTAAGAAAAAAAAATGTTTGCCCCCCTCCCTAAGAAAAAGTTGAAATGACGTCACTGAATATTATACTAATCAAGAAAACAGATAGTGTAAGTGGATTAATTTATTAGGGAATTAATTAGAGGATCGGGCGATAAATAAAGTGTTGAAATAACAATCCCAACATACATATATCCTTATTTATTTTATTAAATTACAGAGGATAAGAATTATTATGATTTTTTGCTCTCAAGTTTTTTTGATAAAGTTGTTTATCATTTCCTTAGCCTAAAAAATAAATAAAATAAATTAGTTGTATTTCAAAAGGTCAATTATAACAAACTAAGTAAATAATTTTCTACTTTTTCTGAATTGGTGAGAACACAATTCATTCCTGATTGGGTCATCTCGTCGCCAATGCCCGAAACTAAACAAATAAAAAAGAAAAGCATAAGTTTAAGGCTCGTTTTGTTTATTAAATTCTGGGACACTTGCCTTGATCTTTGCAGACTTCCTTAAGCCTCTTGCATTCTTCGCCGTATTTACTGGGCATAATTTCGATCATCTGATCTACTTGATCCCATTGTAGGTTTCCACTAGCATCATACTAGAAAATAAGATTATTTGGAGTGATCTATCACTATCACTATAACAGACAGTTTTTTCGGTTTTTGAGATCATAAATAATATCTTCGGTCCAGTCAGACTGGCCTAACTAAAAGAAAGCGATTTTTCAGGAGAGCCGTTTAATGTTTCATAAACGTTTCCTGCGCTATCCGATTGATGAATCATCACAATCATAGAACTCTCCTATAAATTTAAGGATATGTGAAAAGGTGAAGAAAATCTGCAGCTAGTTGTATTTCATTATTTTATTCCCACCACGTTGACGTTTCGATCCAGGCTGGGATCATCCTCAGAACTTATATGTACGAAATAAGGATTAGTATCGGGAAAAACATTATTAATCATTATAAATTTTTTCATCTTCAATAATATCTTACAAGGGGAGTGCATAACCTTCATAACACCGATTTGAACGAAAATTTTTTATGTGTAGTACTTAATGAAAAACAAATTTTGTTAAAGCGAGAGAACGCACTTCTCAACTGTTCGTCTAAAAAAAAAATGTTAAAGATTTTGCCTGCATGTCTTAAGGCGTTGCTAACAATAACATTTACAAAAGCCGCGGTGGCTAGATCGGTAGCGCTCATTCTTTGTAAACATGAAAATGGAATTATATATTTATTAATACAATATTAAAAAATATTCTTAGAAATCCAAAAAAAATAAAATAAATTACACAAAAAAATTAGTTGCACATTCGATTTCATGTTTACAAAGAATGAACGCTACCGATCTAGCCACCGCGGCTTTTGTAAATGTTATTGTTAGCAACGGCTTAAGACATGCTGGCAAAATCTTTAACATTTTGTTTTAGACGAACAGTTGAGAAGTGCGTTCTCTCGCTTTAACAAAATTTGTTTTTCATTAAGTACCACACATAAAAAATATTCGTTCAAATCGGTGTTATGAAGGTTATGCACTCCCTTGTTAGAATATATTTTACAAGGGTCTTACAATCAAATACAAGAATTTTAAGAAAATTGCATAATTACCAGGTGGGTGTTATGTCAGTGGCGGCTCGTGACCGAGACAACTGGGTAGGCGACATATATATATATATATATATATACATATTACTTACGAAAAATAGAAAAAAAGAAAGAAAAAAGGCGTATTTATTTATTTTTGTAAATTAAATCTATTCGCCTATCTTTTAATTTAGAAAATAATTCAATAATTTGATCTGTGAAGTTATCTTGTTTCGAAATTTGAACTAATAAATCTTCATGCGAAATTGCGCTCTACTGTAGCACTTGTCATCGGCTTGGCACAGGCTACTTAGTTCATCGCCTAACCGTTCGACTTATAGCGCTAGCTATCACTGCTGTGCGCATGCGCGCCTGTCTAGAAATGTGGGCAGCGGAGTGCGGAGTACAGGCAGTAAATAGGCAAAGAAAAATATCGCCTTTACTTTATAAATACGAGGTTCTGAAGTGTTTCAAATTTTTTTTTTTTTTTTGCAAAATCATATATATTAATAAATATAGTAATTATTTTATGAAACTAAATATTTTTAAACTTAATAAATATAATAAAATTGATAAATATTTTTCATCTGTATATTTATAAGGTAGGCGTCGCCTACCTTGCCTACCCTAGCGAGCCGCCACTGTGTTATGTATGTGTATATTTGTAAATTTCAATCATATATTTTATACAGAACTCAAAGATAAATAAATACAAATAAATTACATTACAATTATTATTAAATGGTCTCTCTTGACCATTTGCTTTCCATCTTGACCATTTACTTTCAATTATATCTTAACTAATATAATTTATTTGTATTTATTTATCTTTGAGTTCTGTATAAAATATATGATTGAAATTTACAAATATACACATAGATAACATCCACCTGGTAATTATGCAATTTTCTTAAAATTCTTGTATTTGATTGTAAGAGCCTTGTAAAATATATTCTAAGATATATATGATAATGTTTTTTCCCGATACTAATCCTTATTTCGTACATATTAGTTCTTGAGGATGATCCCAGCCGGGATCGAAACGTCAACGTGGTGGGAATAAAATAATGAAATACAACTAGCTGCAGATTTTCTTCACCTTTTCATCTATCCTGATTGAACTACCAGCTATAAGCCTATCTATAAATTTAAGGTTTTTCCCACTCTCAATTGCATTATTATTTTATTTTTTATTTTTAAGTAATTTATGGGAAAAACTCCAAGATAATTCGTGCTTTCTTGCACCGAAATATTTCCAGTTTTTTAAAGAGATGATTCACTCTTGCACGCCCCCCCCCCCCCGCTCCACAAATCCAAGATGGCTCAATCTATGGGTGATCCACTAAGTTGTTTAAGAAACAGACTTGCACAAAGATAGTAGAGGAAATTTGAAGATAATTTGTGCAAAAAACTCAAAATTGCATTTTTTGAGTTAGACCGCTCTTGAAAGGACCCGACGCACAGTGGTTCCAAATCCCGAAAACGTGGCCAAAAGTCCAAAAATAAAGATTAAATTCGGGGACTTTTAAGCCCTAAATAGTTTTATTAATATATTTACGGTTAGGAACGACCGTTTTTGGGAGTCATATGCACTTATCTGGCTCTCAAAATCTATTTGAATCTGAGCGTTTTTGACAACAATCGGGAGCTCTCTCCGAACGCAAATAAGCATCCTTTTCTATCGCTCTCCATTTCCTTGTTTTTTTGGTTATTTCAATTTCGTCAAATGGAATCAACGACTGAAAGTAACTAAATTTCAAGAATGTAAAAAAAAATGCAATAAATTTTGATAGTTAATTAATAGGAGCATTTCAAATAACGCCTTATTTTTTTTCCATTTCAGAAATCGCAAAAATTCAAAAGTCAAAAAGTAAAAAGTCCCACGACATCCCACTCTCAAACCACTTTTCCTGCCTTTTGTAATCCTTCTTCATTAATAATATTAAAAAATTAGCTGCACAGACTTGCACATTTTTTTTTTATTCAATTTTGTTTGGAATTTGAATATTCATCTGATGAAGCATATTAATGTTATTTAAACTAATGTTTTATGTAATCCCTATTAAAAATATTGAATAATATATTGTAATTAAATTATTTTGACATAAATAAATGTGTCTGGACCCCCACAAATGTGTCGTATTAAACAATATGTATCATTTAGGGTCAATATGGCCTAAGATGCAGAAAAAGACTAATAAAAAAAAAAGAAAAATTATTTTGTTATTAATTAATTTAAAATACGAAATCAGCAACCTCGAGAACCCGACAATGCCAATTTTGATTGAAATCGAATTATTTTTTTTTAGTTCCCCATATTGGTTCCGCCATATTTTTTTTTCTTAAAATATCAAATTCTAAATCAGCGACCTCAAAAACCCTTGTGTACTGAATTTCAGAGAGATTAAATAACGTTTTCGACTTTTGACCACGTTTTCGGGATTTGGAACCACTGTGCGACGCTATGATTAATATAATTTTATTGCTCAGGATGGTGTGAGAACCACCGACTTGCAATGCAAGAAATTTATCTCTGTTCCGAGGGTCTAAGGCCGCTGGTATTAATTAATATAAAGATCTCGTTTTAATTTAAATAAATAATCAAATGCAACATACCACTTCGGTCTTCGTGGCCATACAAGTTCCAACAGCCTAAAAATAAAACCAAAATTAATTTATTTGACCGCGATTCTCCACAAGATACACAATTATTTTCTTGAAATTTTATAAAATTACCAAGCAGGGTTTGAATTCGTCAGTAGTTTGTTTTTCGTCTTTGTAGAGTGAAATGCACTTCTCTGGAAAATAAAACAAAAAAAAAACTTGAAATTCTTTCTCCATCAATTTTCTTGCCTCATGAATTAAAATATTATTACATAAACAATTTAGAGCTGAGATGTTATATTAATAAGAGGGTAAAAATGAGAGGTTATTTCTTTATTCGATTAATTCACACAGCTGACGTTTCGGTTCCGTGTTTGAACCATCCTCAGAGCTAACGAAAAGTCATAATGATTCTGAGGATGGTTCAAACAAGGACCCGAAACGTCAGCTGTGTGGAATTAATCGAATAAAGAAATAACTTTAGCTGCATTTCTTATTTTTACCCTCTTATTAATAAAATATTATTGTCACTTGACTTTTAAAAAGAAGTCCAATGAATAAACGCAAACTTACTCAATTCCACATTTTGATCCTTCGCACAGGTCAAGAACGTATCCACACATTTCATAATAAAAGAGTCTTTATCCTGAAAAGAAAAGGAATTTAGAATCTTTTAAATCAAGACGTTTCGGCCTCTGAACCAGACTTTCTTCAGAGCCAAAGAAAAATAATCCATAATGATTTTGTCAAACCAATAATAGTAAAATGATGAGGCTAAGGTCTAGTTAATTCAAAAGAATTTATTTTCTTTGACATCTTATGCAAAAATAAATTTAGAAAAAAAGTCAACACTGAATTTATCAAGAGCGATTAAATTAAAAGGCACTAACCCAACCCTCTGGGATTGCACTGGCAAATGCAACAATGGCAAATAAAACACCCAATAACATGGCGGTGTTCATATTGTCTATTGTTATTTAATATCAGGTAACAGCCCCAAATCGCCTCTGAATGGCGTTTATATATCTAGACAAGAGAAAGAGAGGGGGGTATTTATTAATGCCACATAATGGCCAGGATGTTCGGACCTTTTCAGAGCATATTACACGCGATATAATTGAATGATATATCATACAAATAGAAATTACCCAACACACCAGGTTCCGGAAAATCCCCACTCTGTTCTCTTAAGTGCTTTTTAACTTTTTTTTTTTATGGAAAAATTACTAACCTACATATATTAATTTTGAAGTGAAAAATTATTGATTCATAATAAAATAAAAGAAGAAATTATTTATTCATAATACTCTATTATACTGTATTGTTGTCATATTCGTGGATATTTTTTTTGCTGTTATGTGATTTTTTTTATTTAGACCTCGTTGACTTTTTTAAATAAATTTTAGATCTCTTAAGGATGCCCTAGACTAGAAACGTTGCCCTAGACGGTCAATCATTTCGATCAAACGGTGTTCAGTCAATCGATTGACCCTCGCTTCAATCTATCCTTCAATCTTTTGATCAAAACTGAGTCGAGTCGTCGACTCAGAAGGACGCTTCTAACAACTGGCCCTAATCGATCAATCGATTGAGTCAAATGATTGAGTCTTTCAAACTTTCTATGATTCACCGTCAATCAGGTTCCAAGACGGTCAATCTTGTTTGATTCAATCTTTTTATCAAAATGATTGACATTGTAGGGGCAAGACATTTTCAAAAATTTTTAAGTTTCAGGAACAAAAGAACGATAGTTTTCATTTATACTGTTTCTTGATTGGAGAAAGGGCAGGTTCAGCCAAATAAAAAAGCCTTTATATGCTTCTCGACTCCGGAGACGTTTCGAGACAAATTTAATATCCCATCATCAGTCCGACTAAAAATGTACATAAAAGAGTAATTAATTTTCGATATCTAATAGAAGTTATAAAAAGACACATTGTGGCGAAAAAAATTACTCTTGTATGTACATTTTTAGTCGGACTGATGATGAGATATAAAATTTGTCTCGAAACGTCTCCGGAGTCGAGAAGCATATAAAGGCTTTTTATTTGGCTGAACCTGCCCTTTCTCCAATCAACTTTATTCACAGCCACCATACTTCTATTTATACTGTTTCTTGTTTTGATCTAGTTTCTGACATCTTTAGGATTTTGAATATTTTTCTTTATTCTCTTAAAATTCTGGTAATCTATCTGGGAGATTTTTTTTCTGGTTGCCCGGCGTTAGGCCCAATTCACACACAAGTGGCGTATGGCGTGGCGTGGCGATGGGGTGGATCTGGCTTCTGCCACTTCTATGTTAACCTATAGCCCAATATACACTGGCATGGCGTGGCGGAGGCGTGGCGAATGGCGCCGAAACCACACCATTCCGACGCCATCTATGGCGACCATAAGTGGCGTTCGCCACTAGCAAACCATTTGTTTCGCAACCTTTGCCCTTAAATTATTGATGCGATATGGATTTTAATATCCAAATTTGCTTTATTATATCTATATTTCATTACTTTGTAAAAAATTAAATATTAAAATAAATTAAATATGGTTAAATAAACATAAATAACTACACAAATTATAAAATAAATATTTTTATTTAGATTTAATATTTAAATGCATATGCAGAATATCTATCTTGATTTGGAATTGGAGAACGGTGTTGGAAATATTAGCTCAGATAAAGTGAATGGAGTGGACTGAGCCATTTGTGTGTGTATGCACGCGCCACATCTTATCCACACCACGCCACGTCCAGCTCCACGCCATCTCCACGCCAGTGGCAAACGCCACTTGTGTGTGAATCCGGCGTTAGATAAAATAAGGGCTAGGGTTTAAATTAGGACTAGCAATTGTAAGTTGAGCAAAATAGCAGACAGCACCTTCGTGAAAGGTTTAATTCAAGAATTGTCGTTTATTAGTTTCATGGTGGTGCGCAAACCTAGAATTCTAGAGCTAGCTTGTCTAAAAAGCCAAATATATTAGTTTTCCAGTGGCTATTAAAATAAGAATGATCCAGTTGAACCTACTTACGGATTGCTCTTAAATAAAATACCAAAACATGTCCGCTAGATTGAGGTCCTGGATTCAGAGCCATTTTATTGGCTTCTCCTGCCTACATTTATCCATTTATAAGGCACTTAGGCCATATCTTCACTTTGGATAGGATCTAATCCCCAAGCTAGCCTATTTCTGATGTTTTTCCGAGGATCTTTCTTCTTTTGATTCCTGCATCGCAAGGCATTTTTTCGATTTATTTAATTACAAATTGTTTATTGTTTGTAGATAGCCGTAAGGATGATCAATTTTATTATAAGGACATCGGCTAAAAATAAATACTTTTGCGTATTATCTGTTTTATTTGTAGATATTTCGATTCCAATGACATAGAATCATCCTCAGTACAATCAACAGATGTTTTGCAAATCGTTAACTTCTCCCATCCAATATGACAAAACATCTGAGCATGCAATTTTCATAATGCAATTTTCATAATGTTTAAGACACTTAGGCCTCCTCAAATTGGGCCCTATGAAAATTGCATTCATGGAATGCTCAGCTGTTTTGTCATATTGGATGGGAGAAGTTAACGATTTGCAAAACATCTGTTGATTGTACTGAGGATGATTCTATGTCATTGGAATCGAAATAACTACAAATAAAACAGATAATACGCAAAAGTATTTATTTTTAGCCGATGTCCTTATAATAAAATTGACAAATTGTTTATGACTTTAGTCTTATTAAATTGATCCAGTAATTGACACTTTAGATTGGATAGATTTCATGAGGAACTGCTCCTACCTAGCAACCCCCAAGTCGAAATCATCCCTATTTAAGACACTTAGGCCACCTCAAATTGGGCCCTATGTGTTTGTGAGGAGAAAATTCCTCTCACTTTTCTATCCTAAGCGGAGACTTCGACAATGTTGAATTATTTGCGGAAAGCTGGACTCGAACCCGAATTGTATTGAAACTTCCGATCCGTAATTCGCAGCTTATCCGGCTTACCCACTTGCCTATTCAGATATAATGGGGGGCACGCTGGTGTAGTGGGCTAGGGTGTAGGCTTCTACAAAGAAGATCCTGTTCAAACCCTGGGCGTGCGGGATTCTTTATTAAATAAAAATATTTATTTAATGTAAACAAATCCTCAAGCAGGCCCTGGATTGGAATATTGAATCTCACCACAATAGCCCTCAGGCAACTGTACGAGCTACGACTAGCTAGAGACGAAAGCAGGAGGACGAGTTAGAGATAGGAATTGATGTAACTTCACGGGGTGCCGGTAGATGGCTACGGCCAGAGGTCGGTTGGGTTTGAGGTGTGTCTTCGTGCACGAAAGCATCTCGGGCAAATGTTCCCGATAGGAATTTCAAAAATAAATAATAGGTAACAGTTATTATAATGAGTACGTGGACAACGATTACCGTCTTATCGTCTCCCCCGTCCGTATTCGAAAATAAGTCAGAAGTTATTTTCTGATAAATAGTGACTTTTTATCCCCGATGTTATTTGTAAAACTAAATTCAAGATTTAAGGCTACGTATGTTATGTTACTAGGATTTATTTGAAATAAGGTATGGTAGTCAAATATCACACAATATAAGATGTTCTCATTTTTATTTAATTATTCACAAAACATAGTTTAAATACAATAAAATTGTTGAAATGAATCATTTAAGGTTTCGTAAGAAATTTTTTGAAATCATTGATACAGGTCAACATCTCATACGCTGCCTCGCAGTCTTTACTTTGCACTAGACAAAAATAAAAAGCAACATGATTAGCTAGAAAGTTGTGTGACATGCTTTAGTCACTGGCGATGCAATTGCAACCTACCTTCTTGACGACAGTGATTGAGCACGTCTTCAGCGGTAGATCGGCATTTATCATCTTGGAAATAATCTAGGATTTTGTTGACTTCATCCCATTGAAAGATACCGTCATCCATCTAATAAAAAAATCAAAATAATTAGTAAAGGCCTAAAGGCTTCTTGACTCCAAGGAGGGGGAATGAGTGTTCGCATTATTATAAAGCAAGGAAGGTATTAAGTTCCCCTTTTGAGTGGCAAAGTGGCGAAAATTTATTTCTATTCTTTGCTATTGATTCTGGCCTATTCATTTGTTGTCAGGCTATTGATATTTATATGTTTATAAAACATTCAAATGCCTCTTCTCGAATTGTTGAATTGCGGACTTTCGCCACTCAGTATTCTCAATATAGATATAGTTTGGATTATTACTTTCTCTTATCCTATATATGAAATATATATAGAGAGAAAATATTGCGATCATATGATGGATATACACGTTTTGAGGACCCCTGAGTCCAAAAAAGTGGGTCCCGTCAATTAGTCTGACTGTGTGGGTGTGTAATGATTTTTAACATTTAGCTATCGGATTGAAATTTTATATTTAAGTTACTTACCCTCCCGGACACTCAAAATAAGCTTTTGAACAAAATCGGCCAAAGAGTACTACTACTTTACTGATGTACTTTTTCAGTTTTTTTTTTGATTTTTTCAAAATTCGCTCTACCAAAATTGTTTAAAATTCAAAAATTAACTATTTTTTAGGTGCTTTTTAAAAAGTTTATCAGTGAAATTTTTCATGGAAAACGTTTGAAGTACACTTTACTGATGTATTTCAGATTTTTCAAATTCACTTTCCGGCTGTTTCTTCCATAGAGCCAATGTTAATTCCCTATAGGGATTTGTATGTTAATTTCGATTCAAAAGGGGGTCCCCTTTGGAACTTTTTACGCATTTAAAATTTTTTTTTCCAATTCTTATGAAATTTTGTATTTATTTACGATTCTATATTGTGTATAAAATGTCCAAATATGAGATAAAAATTTTGAAAAATAACCATAGTTTATTTCAAGCAGTCAACATTTAAAATGCAAGTTTGAAACTAAGGTGCTATCGGAAACTAAATATATCTCGACACAAAAAATCTGGTGTGCACCGTGCTGGTCAGACCAGATTTTTTAAATTTGAAATATTAAAGAATTAACTCACCCATCCGATGCCTGTAGTTAAACAAGAGAGGAAACACTGCAACAAAATATTAAAATTAAATTGTGTTGCCAGCTCTAAACCGAATAAAGCAAATTTTATTATTATACATCTTCACAAAAACTTCAGTTTTAAAAAATATTTTATGTTAATTCAATCAACTTTTGATAAGATTAATAGGAGAAATGCCGCTATAGTTTTTTCTTTATAAATTTATTCAATTTCTACAGCTGACATTTCGGTTCCTTGTTTGAACCATCTGCAGAGCTGGCAAAAAATTTGTGTGCCTGGTCATCACATGTATGTGATATATATTTAAGGGTATGGTTCAGACAATGTATAAAATCTACTATGACACATTGATAATTTTTTCTCAGCTCTGAAGATGGTTCAAACAAGGAACCGAAATGTCAGCAATGCAAATTGAATAACTGTAAATACATCATAGCTCTACACTTGTGTTTTTTGATAAAATCTTTCTATAGAAATAAATTCAAGTTATAAATAACGTAATTTTCGCCTGAGAGTTGATATTTCTTTTATTTTTGAACTCACCTTGCATCTCTCAATAAGATCTTGGGAAATTCCTTCTTTATCTTCACCGAACCAGAGAGGTCTGCATTGATCTGAAAATATTATTTTATAAATAATTTATTTTTTTTTTTTGAAAAAGAACTTCAATTAACGGAATAATAAAAAAAGCCCTTACCAAACTCGATGGCGTGTTTTTTCTTGCATTCCAATGCACTCGAAATAATCTTTGAAACAAAATCACTTTGATTCTAAAATAATAAAGTTATTGTAAGTTGACTGCTCAAGAATCAAGTTGGGATTTTATTTTATTTTGCGAAGGTCATTTTTTTTTTTTTTTAATTCGTGATCAAATTTTAAGTGTTGAAAGAAAAATTTTCTTAAGGCATATTTAATCTCAAACAAGATATTTGACTTTTTGATTTAAAAAAAACGAGAGAAATTTTATAAAAATAATCGGCCAGGAACGAGATGAAAGATAAAATAACAATGTAAAGGATATGATAGAGTAGTGGCAATCATTTCCTCTCTCCAATCACTAGTGTCATAAAATGCCTGAGGTGAGAAGGCCTCTCAGATAGAATGGGATGATTTTTTGTCATGAGGTGGGTGTGAGCCTGAGTTGTTTGTTGTCTTTAACTCTTATAATTTTGTATTCATTTCAAGTTGTAAAAAAACAAAATTCTTTCTGGCTGTATACTCACTCTCTGTTCCTCTCTGTTATTTATTGTAGCCCTGAAGAGGGTCGTATACCTGACCGAAACGTCGGCTTGAAGTGCCTTAATAAACGAAATAAATCTAGCTGCAATTGCTCTTTCCTTACTATAAACTTAAGTGCTTTAAGGCTAATCACTTTCTCAGAAAGAAGATAATTTTTGTTACTGAAACCATTGATATGCCACTGGGTGTTTTCATTTATTTTTTATATTTGAATTAATTTTTTTTGACGTGACAACGTCTTAGAAATCATGTGTCTATAGAGGCAGGTTAGGGAGGCATGCACGAAAAAATTTATCGGCTTGAATAACCCCTCTGTCTTAAGAGGTATAATATGTTGAATATACGGTTAGAAAGAATGATTTTTCAGCTAAAGATTTCACCATTTATTTTTTTCCTATCATTCCATTTTACCGCGCTGCGGTAAATTCTTATTTGGAAGTTTAAACCACTGTAGATTCCGAACGGCTAATCAGATCAGACTAAATGGGATGTCTATTTGTGCAGGAAGAAAGTAAAGACTCTAATAGAATAAATTAAAAAATCCTGGGTAATTAACTCCAAAATAGCCTGTGGGCTTGGTGTAGAGGTTAGCGTGCTAACCTCGTATACCAAACGTCGCGGGTTCGGACCCCAGGCAGTCCGATGATTTTATTTAAGCCAATTGGATACCAAATGGCTTAAATAAGAATGCCTGGACCCCATATATGTACATTAATCTCTATGACGGATATCGTAAAAGTCTTAAATGGCCTGTGTTGCCGAAAAGACTGTGTGAGTGTGAGTGTGAATGAGAAAAAAGTATGAGTGCTTTAAAAAAAAAAACAAAAACAAATAAATTTTTTTCTGGAAAACCCTCATTTTTGAGGCAAAAAAATATCGAAAAATTGCCCTTTTTGTGCAATGCCTATCTACTGGACCATATAAGCTATTTTTATATTATCTTACTATATTGACTTGAGATGTGTGTTTGGGGGAGAAAGGAGGGGGGGGGGGCTAGCAAGATTTTTTTTGAATTTTTTGAGAAAAAAATTGAGTAAGAACTAAAAGTTTTTTTTTTTCCTGAATTGTTTTTAAACGTTCAAATAAATTAAAGTCCTGTACGCTTGGAAACTGAAGCAATTATGTTAACTTTGTACTGTACTAAATTTATTCGCTTTTTTCACCTCTCCCCATAAATTAGTGCACGAGTCCATGAAAGAAAATTATAATAATAATAGATAAAAAAAAAGCAAACGTGTTGGGTCGTAGGAGCCCCCGACAGGAACGAAGTTCCTCACGCCTTTTCTTTAACTCAGAAAATAGATAGAAGGAAATAAAGAGAAGGAGGTGGGCGTGGCCTCGCCAAGACTTCGACTAATCTCGCCTTCCTCCTGCGCTGGGAACGCATTCTTGTTAGGAACGCGTTTTTGTTACGTTACATTTTCTCCCAATTCAGCCGCGTTAAAGAACTTCGTTCCAAAAAATCACAGGACTGCGCCTGTGGTTGATGGAAGATAATTTCGCACCCCCTGAACTCAAACCAGGATTTACCGCCGCACAGTCCAAATATTTTTATAATACTAAATTATATTAATATTTAATCATACTCACTTTTTCATTTGATTTTTTCAGAGCAACTAAAGAAATACACTTGATCTCTTCATCCTAAAATTATTATTTAGGAAAGATAATCTTTTGTATTTAAATAAAATAAGAAATTTGCTTACCTTCTCGCCCTTCAAATGCATCGTAGAGATAACGCTAAGCATTAGGGACATGGTTATTAGCAGCATTGTCATATTCATTTTGAGCAAAGCTCTCTCTCTTTGACGTTCGTTCTGAATTGAATTCCTCTCGTCTTTTCATTTTATACTCTCCACAATTGATTGTTGTTTTTATCAAATGTGAAATATGATAGCTACAAGCAAACCTTTTGTGTATTGAAATCGATTTAATTACAAAAAAAAAAAAAAAGATTTCTGATTTCCGTATATGAAGAAATTTTTTTTTTTGTTTTTGTTTTAAGGAGAGGTGAGACATGCTTTAGTCATTGAAATTTTGAAATGCGTTTTATCTTTTCATTCAGAGACTGAAAGAAACAAACATAGCAGAATTTCACATTCTATTTGACATAGAATTTTTTATTTGAAATTTGATTACAGGATTTGAAAGGAGAAATCCGTGCCTAGGATTCTCTATTGTGTATAGCCCCATTAAAATTTTGAAAAATATCCATGTTTATTTCAAGCAGACAACATTTAAAATACACAGAGCCTATGGAAATTTTGAATCATTTGATGAAGATAGAGGGCAGCCTGGTGGATATTATTGAAAAGGGCGAATAAATAGATCCAGAGCTAGTGTTGAGGCAAATTTATTTCGGATTATATCCCTCCTCCGCTATAGGGCCAACGTTTCGGAGCTCAAACGGCTCCTTCTTCAGGACCTAAATATTAACAAATAAAAAGTACATCTTGTTGTTACATATATAACGAATAAATTTGCCTGAATACTAGCTCTGGATCTATTTATTCACCCTTTTGAATCATTTGACTTTTTTATGAAATCTAAGTGGTCAAGTTAACTAAAGTGCTATGGGAAACTAAATATATCTCGACACAAAAAAGTTGTGTGCTGTGCGCCAGTCACACCAGATTTTTCTTTATATAAACCTAACTTAGGTTGTTCGTAATATTGATTAATATTCAGGGACCCGCTACATAATTACAAATCAACTAAAATTTATTTTCAACAGTTTCAGTCACACCGATGAAAAAAGAGTGACTGGCCAAGTGGCCAGCAATAAAAAAAATATAGGCCTATATAAAATTTTTTTTGTTTGTTAATGTACGTACCTTTTGACCAGGTACGTCATTTGAGGGGAAGCAAGGGGGCATTTGTCTCCCTAAAGGCTTTGAAAGACAATAGTAAATTCTGAGCTTTGCCCCTAGGTAGG
>JAKCPI010014262.1:0-10960 GCA_023213315.1 Euborellia annulipes | reverse complement strand
CGCTCTCTAATTTCCTAGCCAACTTGTTGATTTTGTGTTCCCATATTGAAGAAATTTGAGTTATAATTAATTTTCCAAAACATTTAAGAGATTCAAATTATTACTACGTTACTCCCAGAGCCATGTATTATAGGTGTACTTCATTTCAAATGGATTCATTGAGAAATTGTGGATTTCTATAGAACATATACATACCATATTTACATACATACATACATTTTCCCATTTCATTTTTATATATATAGATGAAGTCATTGAAATTTTATATAAAATATATTTGAAATTGAATAGTAAAATATAATTTTATGAAATATAAGAGCAAATATTTTATCTATACACCGACTATATAAATATTTTTATATTCTTTATCTTCTAAAAAAGAAGCTGAGAAATAAGTAAGCACAGTATATTGTATATTCTTCCCCAAAGGAGATTATATTAAACTATATATTATACCTTAGCCATATATAACAACAACTCTGCTAAACAAAAAAATAAAAATGTACTACTAGGGAGAAGTTTTGCAAATTCAAATCATATTTATAAATATTAAACAAAGACAAAATATAGACTTTTGTTTAATTTTTCTTTATTTAAAAAAAAAAATAACTCTAGCATAAACATAACATTGCTGATGTGAAATATTAAATATAGAAATATGTGTTATAATGGGAAGGGAAATATTTTTAAATCTGCAAAAGTTTATTGCTGGCAATGCGCCGAGCCGGAACTCCTGGCGCCCCCCTGGAAAAAAAATAACAAAAATATTTTGAGAAAAAAGTAATAGTTTATTTTCTTTTATTTGAACTGTTGGCTGCGGTTTCTTGACCCTTTCAAGAGATAAAACCCTAGAGTTGAATGAAATTGCTAACTGCTTATCAAGCAGATAATTAATTGGTCAAGGAGAGAGAAAAAGACGCATGTCATAATAATTTATTCGATTTAGAACATTTGATCCTCCGATCCGACCATTTTCATACAATAAAGGGATTTTTATTATTTTTTGGTTTCAATTGTTTTGAGACGGGATGCGAACCCCTGATTCCTTAGCACAAAAGAACTCTATCATTGTGCTACGGCCCAGAGGCTAAAAGTAGGCTCTAGATGAAACATTATGTATGTATGAGAATTAAAAAATTAAAAATACTAGGTTATAAGTTTTAAAAATAAAAATCTTTTTTTGCTTTATTCTTATTTTTTTGCTATAAGTTATATTTACGGTATTTTTATCAATGGTCTTCCTATTCTTTTTTTTATCAATGCTTGACGGTCGGACACAGTCTGTACAGGAAAAAAATGTAATATAGGGAAAATGGTGTAAAACCAAGTTCCGGAGCAAATTAAAAAAAAAAGTTTTAAAAATTAACATTTTCAACAATTAATGCGTATTTCGAAATTAAGACGTCATCAGAGTTGTCTGATGATGAACATAAGTGTCAAAATTAGAGTTAATTAATTAATAAGTTTTTGAAACTTATAAGCTAGTATTTTTATTTCATATAAATAAAGTGTTTTAAAATTTTAAAATAAAACTAACACGGCAAGTGAACGGCCATCCCCGCACCAAAGGTAAGGTTTAAATGGCCTCCAATGCCGTAATATAAAATAAACTTATTAAAAAGATTGAATTTTTTAAAGATTTTTTTTTACTATAAGATCCGATTAGTTGAATTCTGATGGTCGAACCAGTGCACTCTTGCTTGATGGAAAATTTTATGGGCATTGGAACGACACTCAGCGCAAGATCTTTGATGTCACACATGTCTATTTATATGTATAGAGCATGGAACTATTATTTCGCTATAATTTTTATAGTTTAATAGGTGGACGTTATAGGAGATAAACCCGGCATGGTGTTTGTGGAGGACTTGGCTCCTGGGGCCCTTGGATAGTCGTTATTCAAAAGAGAAAAAAAAAAAAAAAAAAAACTACCCTCTTTTAAGGCAGCAAGTGTTCTGCGTTATAGCCCGATTGCAGTTAGTTAACTTGATCTGAAAAAAAGACGACGCTCACGTCTAAACCTTTTTAATAGAATTAAAATAAAAGTGATTTAAAATAAAAGCCTGGATAAAAAATTTTAATAATCTTTACACAAAAATATTATAAATAAGCTGTTTCATTTAAAAGTTTTAAAACTAGTGGCAAGTGAAGTTAAGGGAGTTTATATTTTCAAAAAAAAAAAAATATGAGAATAAGTTTTATAGTAAAAAATGGTTATGATAATGTTTAAAGGATAAAAAGCAAATTACATTTATATAATCTTAATTATAATAAAAATATATAGCCTATATAAATGATGTTTAAAATATTGTCACGAATAAATGTGGGATTGAACAATTTTTCATTTAAATATCTTGAATATAGGAAGATTTATTTGTATTTGGGCCGAGGTAGTGGTGGCTTATTAAAACAATATATGTTATATTATTTTGAATTTATTTTTAGCAGTTTCGATGACATCCCACCATCATCTTCAGGCCTAAAATCAACAATACAAACTTATCTTTTCTCTCTCTCTAGGAACTAGTTTTAATATAATACATGCAACCTATATTAAAACAAGTACCTAGAGAGAGAGAAAAGATAAGTTTGTATTGTTGTTTTTAGGCCTGAAGATGTTGGTGGGATGCCATCGAAACTCTAATCCTTCTCTCAATTTTTGGAGGTGCTCTGGGCCCGGGTCTAACCATAAATCCACCACTGCCACAAATTATGCTAAATCTTGTTCTTTAGAGGAGGTGGGAATTTGAAATACGAATATATTTTTATAAATTATGCATAATAAGGTTAAATAGTATTTGTTATAATAAGCTTATTTATTAATTTAAATAACCGACGGAGGTTGGGGGAGGTGCCGCCGGGAGTTGAACCACGGATCCACCGATTTGTATTCAGCCCTAAATACTAGACCATAGCACGGCATTTGGTTATTTAAATTAGCTGAGATCACTAAATTAGTTTTCGGGAGAAACGAAATCAAATACGAAGCAATAGTTTCTCCGTCAACCAGGCGCAATCTAGATGGCCGTAATGAGAATATCTCTCATTTTGGCAATTAATAAATAAAGAAATTATATAGATAATATTTAAGATATTATAATAATAATCACGTACAAGATCAGTGAAGAAAAATTTAGTGATCTCAGCTAATTTAAATAATCGAATGCCGTGCTGTTAATGGTTAGGGCACACTAAGTACAAATCGGTGGATCCGTGGCTCAACTCCCGGCGGCACAACTGGCTAATATCCGTCCGTTCTGTTTGGGCAACTTCCTGTTTAAATTTCGAAATGAAATTTTATATGCTCAAAGAGGGCCTTCTAGAGATTATAGAGAAATTATTTTCGTCTCGAAATTCCTATGAATTTTTTGAGTTATTAATTGTTGCTCTAACGATTTCTCCCAAAGGAAATGTATGAGGAAGCATTTAAATGATTGACCTCCTGGCCGTAAGAATTTCGAAATGAGATTTTGCACCCTTATAGAGATGACGATATGGAGGCAGGGTTGTCAGGCATCCCGATTTGAGCGGGAAAGTCCGCTCGGGACGGTTAATTCCCAAGTCCCGACCTGCCTATAAAAAGCGAAGTCGATCCCTCAGGCCCAGGATTTGAACAGGGATCTCTTTGTAGAAGCCGACACCCTAGCCCGCTACACCAGCGAGCGCCCCTTTTAATACGGTATAATACATCGGTTTTAGTTTAGTTTTTTTTTTTTTTATGAGAACATAGCAATATTTTTTCAATCATGTAAAAAATACAAAAAAACAAATAAAATTTAAATTTCAAACAAAATTCTAATTGCCCGAGGAAAAAGGGGGATGCACCAAAAAACAAACCCTCGCTACTCGAAGCCATTTTATTTGTATTGTAGATTTTTTTTTTTTTGTTAATTTCTCTCCGTATTCACAAAGGACTTGTACATGTACATGTAAAAAAAATTATATCCGGATGGAAATATATAATGAAAATTTTTTATTTGTTGTTTGTTATTATTATTTTTTTTTTTTTTTTAGACTTGGCCTTCAAGGATAAATGCTATCCTCAGAAAAAAAAAAAAAATTATTTATTTAAATCTGCTTGACCATTAAAAAAGCCCAAGTAAATAGAGATTTATTTAGTTCTTTAATTGTAAATTAAAAGGAATGTCTTTAAGAACTCAAGAGCAGCAATCTTGATTTCAAATCTAAGTACTAATGTCCTTATTTTTTTTAAATAAACAAATAGAGGTATATAAGTTTAAAGGGGCTACTACGGTCATCCGTAGTTTTTATAAGAAAAAAGGAAAAAAATCTGGTGAGACTGGCGCAAGAGAAAGTTGTGTACTGTGCTTGTCACACCAGATTTTTGTGTCCAGATATATTTAGTTTCCAATAGCCCCTCAGTTAAATTGACCACTATCATTTCATAAGTAAAAATCTAAAATCAGTACAGTTTACTTAAAACAATTTTTACGAAAAATTTTAGTAATATACTTTTTAAAGGGCATATGAATTGATTAGTGAATTTTAATCAAAATGGAAAACATTTTAAACACCGTTGCCATGGCAACCATTTCTCCTATCTTTCCTATAAAGTACAAGAGTAAAGTGGTTTTCAAAAAATTTTAAGGACAAAATTTTAAAGATAATTTAAAAAATAATTTATTTTTGAATTTTAATCAAAATTGTTGGAGCGATTTTTGAGAAAATCAAAAAAAAAGAGTAGACTCCAAGCTCAACTAGTAAGTCTACATTAAATTTGACTTTATTTTATTGAACGCACTTTTACATCTCACCCCCATGGGTTACCCAAGCGAACAAATTTCTTTGGATGTTACTGAAGGCCATGTAAATTTCAATATTTTGCAAAATTATTAAGGTCCCAATTCCCCCCCCCCCAACTCTATTTCTTTAGGTTTACTTTTCATTGTTTTCTTAAGCGCCCTATACACGCCATACTTTGTTCCGCGAGCCGGATCCGGGGATTTTTCACCACATGCGCGCTTACGAGCCGGGCTCGTAAAAAACTGTTTTTTAATGTTTTTCTATGGATCAACGCACACCGAGAATTTAAAACACAACTGGGCATGATTCGACATCATTGAACAATATGTTTTGCCATTGAGCGTTTTTTACTCAATGGCCCTACATTTTGTCCAATGCCAACACAACAGATTAGGCAAAACGCTCAATGACAAAATGGCATAACATTTTACCTAATCAGGGTGAGTTTGGCATTGAGCAAAACGTTTTGCTCTTGGACAAAACGTTTTATCCAAGAGCGTTTTGCTCAATTGTTGTGCGTTCAGCCTTACTTCAGCCCATTATCTTTATCAGGGCGTTTCAGCATGTGAGTCCATTAGCGCCGTTTCTTATTTATTTAATTTACTAAGATCTTTCAGTTGCAAAAACTCAGTAGAAACTATTGCTGATTCAATGAAGTCTTTTCCTACTAACTTCTTGAAATCGTTAGGTGATTATTTGTTTGTCCTCTCTTTATATTATTATATTTAAATTTTTTTTAAGAAGAACATTTTAAATAATTAAAGTACATTAAAGTGAAAATTAGTAAAAAAAAAACCTTATATCATTTGAGTGACAGTGAGTTTATGAAAAATTGGAATAAAAAAAAAAAACAAAAAACGTGTTAATTTAAAATCAAAACGAGAGCTAAGAGGGTGTGTGATGGCGTTGACGTTTTATATTAATATATGTGCAAATGTAGCCTGGACCAAAAGGCTCAAAGCAAAGCAGAGAGAGAGTCAAGGGACAAAGAAAGGCCCACATGCCACCCCCATCTATACTAATACAAGCACCAGAAACACAACCACAACATAAATTTACACCGATCGAAAGGGATTCGATTAAAAAAATGTCTTTTGCATACAAACTAGGTCACTGCTATTAAAAAAAAATCTATTTGCCATTAGAATACATGTATATACTAATCATAAATTTTTTCCTTTATAAATTTTTAAAACTTATATAACTATAGATGGAGAATTCATGTCTTTTAGGAGAAATTATAATGATTTTTTCAAGTCTTTAGGCGGCCATTAAGGGAGTTCAGGAGCGACGTCTAAACGTACTTTAAAAAAAACTAGATTATTATAAGGAATTTTTCAATGTGTTTTTTTTTTTTAAATGAATTAAATTCATAAGAGATTATTGGGACATCGAGCTATAATTTTTTTAATGACTTATTAAAAAATTGTGAAAATTAATTTTTTTTTGTTATCAAGCAAATACAAAAAAACAATAATCTTTAGTTTTTTTTTAAATTTAAAAATGAATTTATTGTTATTATTAATCACATATTAATTAAGAAATTTTTAAAATAAGCTTAGATGATTTATTTAAAAACCAAATGTCAAATTAGTTCAGCATTCTTGCAATAGATGGCAGGCTAGTCTAGCAGACGATATAGTATTAGCCTATATCTGGCCTATATTTATATATTTTTATGCTTTTATAAAAGATACATAATATATAATAACATTTATAAAGTATTCATCGTTAAAAGATCAATGAAAATCAACCCAATGCATTAAATATTATTTGCTACCATTCTGACATCTCTTGGCAAATTTTTGAATTACTTGATTTTTGGGCATTTTAATGACACACTAAGCCATCTTATCGGGAAAAACATGCGTAACCACTTCGCTCCCCTCCCCTCTTAAAACTTTTTTATAATACAATTATCTTTTAATTTAAATGATATTTATAAGTAGGCCTAACAAAATAAATTTATATTGAAATTGTATGGCTGGTGTTTAACAGCCCTCTTCACCTGTTTTTTTCACCGCCACCCAACCGGCGATTGAGCGCTGCTTGGCATTACTTGTTTACATCGATTTTTTTTTGCCAGGCCAGTTGGCATTTCCATATTTTTTATACCAAAAAGAAATTGGGGAATAACATAAACAATTGAAAATTAGAAATCTTTTTAATTCTCATTTCTGATATTCTGATTTTTGGAGAATTTTTCTTCTCTTCTTTAAAATAAGACCGAAAGGCCATTTGACAGGTCAAAGTTAATATGGAATAATTAATAAATAAATAATAGCATTTATATATGAATATACTATATGCCAACATACTAGTTTATACTGTATATTAAATGGAAATCATATGCCATTCATTATGAATTTCATATTCAGACTCTGTGAGGCTCTAATTTATTATTAATTCATAATTAACAGTCGTATTCTCTATCACAAGTTCAAAGATAGAGACATAATTGTTGAAAATTCTGACCATTTCGACAGCATTATTTAGTGGATCTGACATGGCTTTTATGCTATTGATTATATTATGAATATACCTAGAAATTGAGCTATTCCAACACTGTATAGTATGTACAGTATTTATTAATTTATTATTTATGTTTATTTATTGAGAAGAAAACAAAATGTTGGATAATTTCTTTTGTATTAATTTTTTTTATTTATTATAAAATTTGCTAATCATTAAAAAGTTCAAGTTTTTGCTCCATGATCTAAAAAAAAGTTTTGAGTACCCTATTTAGTTCTCTTCTCGATCTATGTATAATTCATTAACTTGGGACAAAACATACACATGAATTTCTATTATAAAAATACTGTACTCTCTTTGTACTTTGATATTTCCCATTATTTTCAATTTTGATCGAACAAAAATCAAAATCTAACAGGTAGGGACAACCTAAAAATTGTTATATTAGATGTAAAGAAAATCCTGCATTTTCTAAGGATGGTCCGAATCCGGAACCGAAGCGTCAGCTGAGAGATTAAGAAAAAATCAATAGATGCATTTCTCAATTTATTCATCGCCCACTCTGATACCTTGCAAAAAGCTTATTTATTTCTTTGAGCTATTGAGGGGGAGTAGGAGCGGCCGTCTAATCGTACTTTAAAAAAAAACTAGACTAATAAAAATACAAAATAATTTTTCAATGAGGTTTTTTTTTTAATGAATTAAATTCAAAAGAGATTATTGTAACAAAAAGTTAAAAAATTTTTAATGACTTATTAAAAAATTAAGGAAATTAATTTTTTTGTAATCAAGCAAATACCGAAAAACAAACTGTTACAATAATTTTAAAAATTTGTTTTATTTAAAAATCAATTTATTATTATTATTAATCACATATTAATTAAGAAAAATTTAAAGTAAGCTTAGATGATTTATTTAAAAATTAACTGTCAAATAGTTCAGCACTCTTGCAAAAGATGGCAGGCTAATCTAACAGCCGGTATTATCAGATCCCCTATTAGACTATATCTGGCCTATATTTATTTATTTTTATGCTTTTTTTTAAATGATACATAATATATAATAACATTTATAAAGTATTCATTGTTAAAAGATCAATGAAAATCAACCAAATGCATTGAATTATTAGCTACTATTCTGACATTTCTTGGCAAATTTTCGTAATAGGTCTTTTGGCTTATTTTTTAAGACACATAACGCCATCTTATCGGCAAAAACATGCGTATAGAGTTATTGGAAAAAAATCCGTAAAAATTGTCTATTTTATGTAAAAACCTCAACATAGGCATTGTTAAAATTTATTTCAATTATTACTTGACTAATTAAAACAAATATTATTGTACTACAAAGAAGCTCAAATTTAAATAAAATAGATTGCCTTGATATTTTATTATATAATATAAACACCAAATTAGCGTAACGATAAAATTTATAAAAAATAAAATAAATATTCATTCTGAATTCAAATCTAATTATATAATAAGAATTTATATAATTAAATAATAAGATTTCGAAAAGCGAAATCTGATTTTAAAAAGACGATGGCCTTCAAAGATTTTGATTAATTAATTATAAAAGAGAGATTATAGCGGTGTTAATTTGAAAAGATCCAATAATTCCAGGTCCGATACAAAAGAATTTGAACTCGAATCAATCAACGAGCCTCACTCATTTTCAATGGCATCCAAAACGAACTTGTCACTGAGCTCATTAATTTTCCGCTAGATAATCAACCGAAGCGATAATGACACGATATGAAATAAGCTTTTTAACAAACCCAGAGATAATCTGCTAATAAAATATGAGTATAATGGCGAGTCGATATGCTCTTTTTTAAGGTAGATTAAAAAACAAAAAACATTTGATCTGACCCCGCTTTAATTGATTTCTCAAATTTTATAAAAGCTTTTACAATAAACACCTATTTAATTAGTATTCGATTTTTTTTAACGGCGTTGAGAACTAAATAGACCTAAGGGGTCGTTCACATATTACGTAACGCTTTAGGGGGGAGAGGGGCCTGGACATAACGTTACTAAGTGTGACATGGGGGACACGGGGGTTTCTCAAAGTGTGACATAACAATTCAGAGGTGAATTTATAAATTTTTTTTTTAACACTCACACTTTTTTCTCATTCACACACACATACACACAGTCTTTTCGGCAACTTAGGCCATATAAGACTTTAAACAATACTCGAATGTTTAATATATCTATTGGGGGTCCAGATATTTGGTATCGAAATGGCTTAAATAAAATCATCGGACTGCCTGGGGTCCGAACCCGCGACTTTTGGTATACGAGGTTAGCACTCTAACCCCTACACCAAGCCCCGAGGGCTTTGAGAAAAAAAAAGGGTAAATGATATGAATTTATTTTGTATAATAAATTTTATTCGGGGCGGGGGGTAGTGGCATAATATTTGTAGGCGGTTTGTTTGTATGTGGCATGGCGGGGGGGGGACTAGAAAATCATCAAAAAAGGCGTTACGTATATGTGGACGACCCCTAACTAAAAAAAAAAAAAATTATTATAACAGCAAATTGCTCCAGATCAACAGATGTTTTGCAAATCGTTACTTTGTCCCATCCAAAGAAAGTAACGATTTGCAAAACATCTGTTGATCTGGAGCAATTTGCTGTTATAATAATTTTTTTTTTAGGGATCATTTGTTTTGCAAATCATTACTTTCTTTGGATAGGACAAAGTAACAATTTGCAAAACATCTCTTGATTGTAGTGAAAAGGATTCCATATCACTGGGGTCGAAATATTTAAAAATAAACGGATAATACCCAAAAGTATTAATTTTTTGGCCGACGGTCCTTATAATTAAATTGATCATCCTTACGGCCATCTACATACAAAAGTTTTTTCATTTAAATAATCGAACTTAATCCTCTTATATTCACATAAACCAATCATTGCATGATGCAATGCTCCAGATTCATTTGCAAATTTTTGATGAGAAATGAAAATTCTTTTAAAAAAATAGATCGTGAGTTCAAAGAGTGAATTTAGGAATTTTTTTAAATTTAAATATAAATTAGTCCTAAAAAAAGAAAGAGCGTATAAAAAAAAAGAGGAAGTGATGAATCAAAAAGCTAATAATTTAATTAATATGAGTTGACGTAAATTCGTTTGTTTTTGGGCGAAGATTATTTAAGTAGCTTAAGTCATTTTCAAGTGAATCAATAAGGAGAGCCTTGAGTTTTCTTTTCTTTTTATTTCAACGTTAAATGAACAATCAGGATTTATGTGTTTTGTTTAAACACACGGAAATTAGAATAGAATTGTATTTTAAATTTGTTTGATTTTTATCTAATATTAAATAATAACAAAATTTTTGTATTAATTGCTATATGAATTTGGATATTCAAGTATTTCGTATAATAAAAGATTCTTATCGTTTTTTGTTCAAGTAATTATAGAAAACAATTCTTTTGCTTTTTTTAATTCCTATTCAGGAAAAGAGGAAATTAATTATTTTTTAAGAACGATTAGCCTAAATTGCTTACCTTTTAGCCTCCACTTGAGGAATATTAAATTCGCTGTTTTCTTAAAATTAATCTTTCTTTTCGGTTGTAATTATTTAATTTAAAAAAAAAAGTAATTATAACATCGGCCTTTCATTTAATTGTTCAAAGAAATTATAATTGGTGAATATCATGAGAATTTCACTTTAGATAGAAAATTTGTTTTTGAGCAGCGGCTCCCAAAGGA
>JAKCPI010014261.1:0-14859 GCA_023213315.1 Euborellia annulipes | reverse complement strand
CTGCCTCTGTTAGGTAACAGCAAAGGATTATCATAACAGTGACAATCTGCTTCTCATTTAGACCATTTAGAACGACATTTTGTTTGCAAATATTTGGACATATAGTGTAATTATCTGCACTAACTCTTCATGTATGCACGACTATTAGTTTGTCTCTGTGAATCCTTATTATCTCATCATGCAAAGACTGAAGATAAAGATTAATGTTTAGACTTTTTAAGAAGATACTGATTAAAACTCATTAACATTTTCTATAATCTAACATTGTAAGTATTTTAAAGAAATGTATACCATAATTTGAGACAGAGAGTATTTTATTTTGAAATTTTTTTTTCGTTGCAATTAAACTAAAACTGTTTTTTTACGAGTATTAGCTTTTAATGCCAAAGGTCAAGGGTTCGTATCCCGTCCCAAGCGAAGAATTTATTTCAATTAATTGGATTAATCAATTGGAATAAATAAGGAAGGGGTCTAAATGGTCCCAGATGCCGAAACAAATAATTTTTTGACTTTGTTAGTTTTGGGGATATCCCTCTGGAAACCCTCACTACAATTAATGAATTATTACCATATGTTATTTAGTAAAAATTAAAGTACGAAGTAAAAAACAGAAAGCAAAGCTCTCTGCCCCCTAGGAATCTTCTCATTCTGAACAGGCTTATTAGCACGACTCCACGGGCTGGTTTTGTTTTTAATTTTATGAATGAAAACGAATTATAATTTCTTTTTTTTTCGAATACTTAATAAATAATTATCCGGGCTGACCCTCCTCCTCTCCTGTTTCCTTGTTTGTCACCCCCCTCCCCCTCCTCACTGTCCAAGTGGAGGCCCCCATGCCGTCTGTTACTCGCACTTAAATTAATAGGAAAATATGATTATCGTGACAGATGTTCAACACTTTTCTCGTTTAATCCACAGTTTAAATTCCCTATGGGTTATTTATTTAGATCAGATCGTTTTGCATTCATCTTTTTGACAAGTAGAGAGAGAATTTTGAGAAAATCGAAGAAACCAAAAAAAGTACATCAGTAAAGTACTATTTTGTTCAAAAGCGTATTTTGAGTATTCGGGAGGATACCTAACTTAAATATTAAAATTTCAATCGGGTAGCTCAATTCCTTCATACTATAAATCGTTACAGACAGACACCCAAACAGACCAAATTGCGAGACCCACCTTTTTTGGACTCAGGGGATCTCAAAACATATATTCATCAAAATCTCGACATCGAATTTTTGACATGATCGCAATACTTTCTCTCTCTATATATTTCATATATGGACCCTGTTATGCATTAGTGTGTCAAGCCCCAAAAAATGTACGCTAATTTTGATAAAAAGTTTCTATGCTACTACTAGTATTAAATATAACCATAAAATAACTTTAATAATAACTCCGTTTTAATTTTTGAATTAAAAACCTAAAATTATTTTATTAATATAAATAGTGCATAGATTAATTTGCAATCATGTGTCAAGAGACTTTGAAGCATTTTTCTAAAAATAATTGGACTTATAGAATTTTGCAAAAATAATTTTTTATATTTTTTTGTTTATTCTCTAAATTCGTCGTATTTTTAGAAATAATTTATGAATATAATTACAGTATTTACTTGCACAATTGGCAAAAAATGATATATAATCTATTCAAAACAATTTAAAACAGAAAAACTTTAATGTTAATTTTCTCAAAACTCGGTATCTGTCGCTTGACACACAATTGCGTAACAGGGTCCATATAAGGGAAGAGAAAGCAAAAAAATTAAGAGCAGGTCGCGTTCCGTTCTAACTTCGCCACTTTTTTCTTATATTCTAAAATCTTTACTCTCTCTTTTATAATAATAATAATCGTAATAACACAAAAGACAAGGAGAAACTTGTTGATAAAAAAAAAAAAATAGTTATCTCTGCTGCCAATCTATTAAAGAAATATTTTTCTTCTCTAATGAAAATAGAAAAATATTAGTAAAAGTTAACAAAAGTTAAGAAGAAACTTTAACTTGCCTCTAAGCTATTTGAACAATTTACAACATGTGACAAAACGAAGAAAAAAAAAGAAACAGAGGGGGTCTTAAAACAAACGCGCGCTCTCTCTCTTAATGAAACAGTTTTTTTTCTCTCTCTCTCTCTCCACTCCCACAAGGAAGGATTTTTTTTTTTTTTTAATCGAGTCTATTAAAGTTTTCTTTTAGAACTTGCTGCTTCAAATCATAATTAAAATAAAATATTATTTCAGTGGATGTTAATCTAATATTTATTTTAATATCAGCAACATTTCGAAATATATAATTTTTTTTAATTAAATCATCAAGTTATTTTAATAAGAGAGATGCAGCTAAGGTTATTTTCTTTATTCGTTTAATTCACACAGCTGACGTTTCGGTTCCGTGATTGTAATAATTGGAATAATTTCTGATATCGCTTGTATATGTATGATTATAGCTCTGAGGATGGTTCAAACACGGAACCGAAACGTCAGCTGTGTGAATTAATCGAATAAAGAAATAACCTTAGCTGCTCTACCCTCTTATTAATATAACATCTGCATCAAGTAATTATAGCCCTTGGGCACAGAGGTATAGATCTCGCCTTTTGCGCTAGGGGTTCGGCTTTCAGTTGCGAGCAATCAACTTTTTCTAGAGATTCTTGAGTACTAATTCATTTAGAAAACTAGAGATTGCGTCCAAATGGCCTGAGATGCCTACATACTTTAAAATATACCCGAAAAAATATCCTTTAGTTTGTTTAAATTCTATAATATACTATATTAATGCCACAGAACAAAGTAAACTGGATTCTCCTAGGACAAACTAGTTTATTCTAATAAGAGGGTGGAAAATGAGATGCAGCTAAGGTTTTTACTTTCTCTTACCTCTATATATATATGTATATATATTGGATTCATGTCGAAAATTCGATGTCGAGATTTTGATGGATATACACGTTTGGAGGTCCCCTAAATCCGAAAAAAGTGGTTTTCGCAGTGGTCTGTCTGTGTTCAATTTTAAGCATGAAGGAATTGAGCTAGGAGGTTGAAATTTTATATATAAGTTAAGTTAAACAGAAAGTGAAAAATAAGTTTTTAAACAAAATCGGCTCAAAAGTACTTTACTGATCTACTTTTTCAGTTTCCTCCAAATTCTCTACAACAGCGTTTTCCAAACTGTGAAGCGCGGACTAGTCTTAGGGGAGGCGCAAATATTAGCCAGAGTGAGGAATTTCCTATTTTCTATAAGAATTGCTATTTAATGTCTTATAGATAAAATAATAAATAATATACCGGTAAAAGTTTGTATTAATACATTTTTTTTTCAATAAAAACTTTTGTATTTGTATTATTTTATAAAGAGGGGGGGGGGAGGGGGGCAGGCGTTATACAATTAAATATTTTTTAGGGAGGCGCGATAACATAAAGTTTGGAAACCACTGCTCTACAACTAAAATTCAAAAATCAATTATTTTTTTAGATGTTCTTTAAAATATATATTCTCATTTTGTTCTCGAAATTGCTTGAAGCACATTTTACTCTTGTACTTAATTGGAAAGATAGGAAAAATGGTTGCCATGGTAACAAAATATAAGTATTTTTCCATGGTTATAAATTTTTTATATCTTTAATTCTAATATATCGGCGGAAAGTAAATATATGTCGACACGAAAAATCTGGAGTGACAAGCACACAACTTTCTTTTTATAATAGATAAGAGAAAGTTATGTGCTGTGCGAACAGTCACACCAGAATTTTTTTAATAGCAAAAAAAGTAAAGAAAAGAAAGAAGCATTCATTCACTAAATAATATTGAATTATGTCATTTCAAAGCGATTAAATTATATAAATTCGTAATCTTATCATTTAAAACAAATAAAAATCCTTTTGTGGTTCTTTCTTTTGAATAAATTTTTCTAATTGTATAATAACAAAAGAGAATTTCTACACTAAAATATAATATAATATAATATAATAGTTATTTAAGAAGAAATTTGCTTGTTTTCAATCGAATCGTTGATTAATCAATCGAGGAGTTGTCTATTTGTCAAAATATTCCCGTTCAACAAAATTGGAGTGTATTGTGTCGTAGAAAATGAATGGCGGTGGGGGGGGGGGTGCGGCATCTCTTTCTGACAAAAGAGAAATCTCCTGCTCTGCTTTTATTTATTTTCATTTGATATACAAGCAATTTGTTTCAATTTACTTTTAATAAATCTACTTGTTCATCTATTAATATGATTACTTTCGTTATTTTTTCCATCTTTGTTTGAAAGATATCACAATTTTAATTTCTCTTTCCTATATATAATTATGTATATAGAGATGGATTCATATGAAAAATTCGTTGTCGAGATTTTGAGGTCCTAAAAAAGTGGGTCCCGTCTGTCTGTTTGTGGCCAAAATATCTCAAGAAGGAGAAGAGATACAAGGTTGAAATTTTATATTTAAGTTGGGCACCCCCATGGGACGTGACACGAAGCTTCTGAACAAAATCGGCTAAAAAGTACTAGTACTTTACTGATGTAATTTTTCAGTTTTTTTTTCGATTTTCTTAAAATTCGCTACAAAGATTTTGATTAAAATTCAAAAAATCAAAAGGTTTGGCATTGCGCCAATCACTGACAAGATGCACGAATGGCGTCTCCGCTGGTTTGGACATGTCGTACGCCAAGAGAGTAGTGGCGCGGCGAGGACGGCGTACGATATGGGGCTTCTCGGACGACAACGAAGAGGAGCACCTAGGATGACTTGGCTTCATCGGGTCAAGAGAAACATGTCCGAGCTTGGCCTGTCGGAGACAACAGCATTGGATAGGGGGGAGTGGAGGGGGTAGAATAAGGTCCGCCGACCCCGCACCGCGGGAATAATCAGGCGAGGACAAGAGAAGAAGAAGAGAATCTAAAAAAATAATTGATTTTTGAATTAAAAAAAATCGTTGGAGCAAATTTAGAGAAAATCGAAAACAACTGAAAAACTACATTAGTAAAGTACTAGTACTCTTGGGTCGATTTTGTTCAAAAAGCTTCGTGTAACGTACCATGGGGGTGTCTAACTTAAATATAAAATTTCAACCTCCTAGCTCTTTTAGTTCTTGAGATATTTTATTCACAGACACACAGATAGACCATGTCGCAAAAACCACTTTTTTGGATTCAGGGGACCTCAAAACGTGTATATCCATCAAAATCTCGACATCGAATTTTTGACATGAATCCAATACTTTCTCTCTTTATATATTAACATATATATAGAGGTAAGAGAAAGTAAAAAAACTAGTCTAGTATATGTTGACACCAAAAATATGGTGTGACAAACACTTTGCTGTCACACTAGATCTTTGTATAGGTTGAACACCGTAGAAAAAGGAAAATAATATTTTTCAAAAGTCAAATCACTAAACGTTTGTTGTCTTCTATTAATAATTCATACGAGTATTATAGTGTGGGAAAGTAAAAAAAAACAAAAAAACAATTGTTATAAATAGAATTCAATCGATTTTTATTTTAATTTTTTCATTCATTCTTTAATTCAAGGTTAGTTTTTTAAATTTTTTAAAAGCTTTTTTTTTTTGTCTGGTGAATGTTTTAAAAGAAGAAAAAAAAAAAAAATCAATTCCACATTCATGTTTATTCACTAAACTTGGAATCTTAATGTGGACCATTTGATCCCTAAATCAATAGGGGGCTTATTAAGGGATGATCTCTCTCTCTGGGCTGTTCAGAAGTGAATCCCCCTCCCTCTAGATCAACCAATTTTGTTTTTTTTTTTAAATTGTTTGAAAACAAAAGAGTTAACAAAAAATATATGTGAATTAGTCTTGTTCATTCACTTTTATTTCAGATTATTGACGGAAATACTAGTCTCCTAAATCGAAAAAATCCCTTTTTACTTTCTCTTACCTCTATATATGTTAATATATAGAGAAAGTATTGGATTCAATGTCCAAATTTTGATGATATTCCATTCATATGTGTCTGTGAACAAAATATCTCAAGAACGGAAAGAGCTAGGAGGTTGGAATTATATATTTAAGTTAGGTACCCCCATGGGACGTTACATGAAGCTTTTGAGCAAAATCGGCCAAAGAGTACTTTACTGATGCACTTTTTCAGTTTTTTTTTTTTCGATTTTCTCTAAATTCGCTCCAACGATTTTTTTTTAAATTCAAAAATCACTACTCTTGTACACCATAGGAAAAATAGGAGAAATGGTTGTAACAAAATATAAATATTTTTGTTGGAACCAAAGAATATAACTCAATCACTGTCCCTGCCAATTGGAATATATTATATTGTTGTATCGTTTTTACACTAAATAAATAAACACATTATCCAGATCCAGTTATTTTACTTATGGGCCTACGACGGTATTAAACAAGTATTAAAATATATATATATATATATATATATATATATATATATATATATATATATATTTAATGAATTATTGTGTAGAATTAACGAAATAATAAAATCAACATGAATTCTGTAAGTACCACACAAATTGATAAATTAGACTCTAGTTGGAACCAAAGAATATAACTCAATCACTGTCCCTGCCAATTGGAATATATTATATTGTTGTATCGTTTTTACACTAAATAAATAAACACATTATCCAGATCCAGTTATTTTACTTATCAATTTTCCTATAATTATAAATTTTACATCTTGAATTCTAATATATCGGCGGAAACTAACCAAAAAATCTGGTGTGACAAGCACTGAACACAACTTTAGATTACCGAAGATAAGAGAAAGCTGTGTGTTATATTCACACCAGATTTATATTATTATTATGTTGAAAACTAATCTACCCAGGGATCTGAAATGCATTGATTTTATACCAGTTTTCAGGATTTTCTAGTTATTGTTATAAATTAACATAATTTTATATAAAAATCACCTCTTATTACAATATTTTCTGAATAATTTTTCGGTCCGAAACAAGATTTTCAGCCGTAACCGACACCGAAGCCGAATTTTTGCCGATCCAGCCGAAACCGTAATCGAAAACCTGTTTTAAACTTTTTTCTTAAAATTTCCTATACAGAATTCATATCAAACAATCACTCCATTTTTCCCTCTTACGAAAATCATTTGACCTTTTTTTTTTGGTACGAGTGTCATCCCATCTTTTCAGACTAAGGTTTCGGCTGGTTTTTGCTCGAAACTGGCCGAAACCTTAACCCAGGGGTGTAGTGGAGCGGGAACGCGTGGGAACGGCGTTCCCACACTGGTTTCACTCATTAAAAAAAAAAAAATAATAACACATAAAATTAAAATTATTTAAATTTAAAGTAATACTCTGGGAAGTACCACGGGATTCTTTTTTTTTAAATTAAGGTAATGATTTAAGATATGTGTAGTTCATAGTCTAGAATTCCACCATTTCACTGTTTATTTTTCTGAAATTTTCCGGATGCACCCCCCCCCCCTCCATTGGTAAGTAATATAGTTAGGGTTCCCACTCTGAACATTTTGCCACTACACCACTGCCTTAACCGAAACCGAAACTTCCGTCCTCCTAAATGTTCATCTTTGTTTAGGTCCCGCTAGACATTTATAAGCGACTTGGAGCATACAAATAATACGAATTACCGAGGGATCTGAAATGCATAGATTTTCTATTTGCACGAATTAGCCGGAAATAATCGGGCTACGAAATATTGGGATTCCACTTTAAATGTAATGTCTTTTACACTATAAAAACGTAGATCATTGAAAATATTTAGCAAAAATGCTGGTTGGGGAAACGCTGGTTAAGACGATCTGGCTGAATTTTTTTCATAAAATTTTATTTTAATTAGACGATATTTACTTTTAGGGTGACGGAAGCCCTTAGGTGAAGTGATAAAGCTCCTCCTAAACAAGTACCCTCCCTCTTCCTCCTGCTGTACCCTAAAGCGAAATCGATTTCCTTCCAATCCTATATAGCACGAGTAATACAATACACCTACAATACAAACCATTTCCTGTCTCAAAGACTGCCTTTATTTTAATTCCCCTTTCTCGCCTCTTTTCCCTTTAAGTAATTGTGAGCCTCTCTCTCTCAATTCTTTCTTTTTTTTTTTAAATACTCTCCATCCATTCTTCAAACTAGGTAGGCTTATATAAATAAAATCTCTCGTTAAATAGTCTTGCATTTATTGTATTTAAATTTCAAAAAAATTACTTAAAACTTGATATCTCTATACTTTATTTTATATAGGCCTAAATTTTTTTTTTTTTTTTCATTTAATGTCTTTTTCGGCATTGAAAGGCATTAAGACCCCGTCTTTATTTAATTTAAATTTTTGCCTCATGAGAGGGGATGCGAACTTGACCTTTGGTATCAGATTCAAGGAGTTTTATATTATATATTTTAACAGGAAATTGGTTGATTTTGTTTTAGTCAGGTGTCCAAAAAAAAAAAAAAAAACTCAATGCAAATTAAGACCCTGCTTGGTCCTCGGGCTTTGGTGTAGTTAATCGTGTGCTAGCCTTCCAAATCAAAGGCCGTTTGCATCCCGTCTCATACGACAATTTATTTGAATTTAATTGGCTACTAATAAATTAAAATAAATAGAGACGGGGTCTGAATGGCCTTCGATGCCGAAAAAGAACTTAATTAAATTTAAAAAAGACCCCTCTTGGAACGACTATGTATTGAGTACATACTAGTACTTTCAAAAAAAGTAAATTGGCCAATTCTGACATAAAATACTGCATAATGCAAATAAAAGAAAAAAAATCTGGTGTGACAGCACATAACAGAATTTTTGATTAATTAAAGTAAGAGGAAGTTGTTCAGTCAAACACACCATATTTATTATTATTATTATTATTATCACTCTATTTGTATAGAGAATAGCTGGATCAAATAAACTTATCTATTTGTAGAGAACAAATTTAGTTTAAAAAAATCTGGTGTGACTGGTCTTACCTTCAAAAGTTATGTTCTTTTTTTGTGTCAAGATTTATTAGTTTCCGCTGATTTATTAGAATTCAAGATGTAAAATTTATAAACATGGGTAAATATTTATCTTTTGTACAGGAGTAAATTGGTCTTCAGAAGATTTCAATGACAAAATGAGAATATACATTTTAAAAAGAATTTAAAAAATAATTGAATTTTGATTTAAAAAAAAAATTTGTTTGAGCGAATTTTGAGAAAATCGAAAAAAACTGAAAAAGTACATCAGTAAAGTACTAGTACTCTTTGGTCGATTTTGTTCAAAAGCTTCGTGTCAGATCCCAGAGGGGTGCCTAACTTAAACATAAAATTTCAACCTCATAGCTCTTTTCGTTCTTGAGATATTTTGTTCACAGACACACAGATCATGTCGCGAAAATTATTTTTTTTGGGTTCAGGTCTTAAAACGTGTATATCCGTCAAAATCTCGACATCGAATTTTTGAGATGAATCCAATACTTTCTACAGTATATATATTACATTTATATGGGTGATTCTTTTACAAACCGAACACTTTTTGACCGACATGTTTTTGATTTGGCTGAAATTTTTTTTACGGGTTCTATATAGAAAAAAAAAGATAGCCATCCGCGAGGATTTTCTTTTTTCTTTAATATTTTGGGAAATATCGAGGGTAGAAAATGTGAAAATTTGATGATTTTCTGCTTAGACGCTCATTTTTAAAAATTCATAACTCTGGTTCTATTTGAGCTAGAAAAAAACTTTTTTTTACCATTTTTAAAGCTAAAAGAGTGAACTTTAAGAAAAAAATTGTTCCACCAAAAAAGATTTTTTTTCTTGCCCTATACCGTTTTTCTATGTTTTATAGTGGTATATCATCAAATTTTCACTTTTTCGACTTGATATTTCCCAAAATATTAAAGAAAAAAGAAAATCCTCGCGGATGGCTATCTTTTTTTCGATATAGAACCCGTAAAAAAAATTTCAGCCAAATCAAAAACATGTCGGTCAGAAAGTGTTCGGTTTGTAAAAGAATCACCCATATATAAGTAACAGAAAGTAAAATCGGATAGATTATGAAGAAGACAACAAATTCAGTCAGAAACATCGACATATTTGTTTAATTCTAATTTTCAAATTGTAACAAATTCCGTCTATTTTTTCTTTCACAAAGGAAAATCCATTTAATCGATAGCATCTTTTTACTTTTTTTTTCTTTATTGATTGATAATAATTCTATATAGGCGTAATTTAATTTTTAAATTACATCGTGATGCTTTAAAAAAAGCATGATAGACACACACACACACACACACACCGCCTAATACTCAAATATAAATTGAAAAACCAACACGCGTGTCAATAAAGACGTTTTTGTTCTGAATTCAGTTGTCTATTGTGTGTTAGAAAAATGACTAAAAAAAAAGAAAAAAGCTCTTGATAGAATAATAATATAGTAGTTGAAATAATAAGGATTGTCTTGTAGAGAGAGAGAGAGAAGATTCGGCCATTGTGTGTGGTCTCAAGTGGAAGAAGGGAAGTTTCCAAAGGGCAGAAAGGGCGAATGAGAGAGTCAAGGGGGTGATGGTGTGCAAAAGGGTGCAAAAGGGTCGAGAGTTCTGATGAAGAGCACAAGTAAGTAGAGAGAAAGAAGAAGGGCTGGCTGGTGGGAGGGATCTTTCTCTTTTGATGGTGACTCTGACACCCACTCACCCACCCACCAACCCATCCACTTCGTCATATATATGCACACGCATTCATACAATACTACAAAAAAAAAATTGTAATTAAAAAATATCTACAAGTAAAATTTTTATTTTATTTAATTTTTTTTTCTCCCATAACTTTGGGTATTTACAATTTTTTTACAAGCTTTTGTTAACTTGGTTTCTGTTTTGTCAGGGGATGATGAGAAAAATTCTTTTTCCAATTTTTACAAAATTTTAGATTATAAACCTCAAAAATTTTAGAACTTTTTGTTCAGTTTTTATTTTGTTTTTCATCTCATAAACTAAGCATATTTTGTGCACCATAATACATTACAAAGTTGTAGAGCATTAAATTTGCTAAAATTTCTTTATTAAAACAAATATGTAGGCCCAATATTAACTGAGATACAGCCGATCAAAGTTAGCAAAGTTTCTCGAAATGTAAAACAAATAGAAAATTTGTTCGGCCCTATCTCGGTTAATATTGGGTCTACAAAATCTATTTACCAACCTAATTTTAACAAATTTAATGCCCTATAACTTTGTAATGTATTATAGTTCACAAAATATGTTTAGTTTGTGAAATAGAAGCGAAAAACTGGAAAAAAGTCCAAAGTTTCTCGAAATAAAACATATAGAAACTTTGATCGGCCGTATCTCGGTTAATTTTAGGTCTGGAGATTCCTTTTATCAACCAAATTTCAGCAGATTTTATGCTCTACAATTTTCTAATGTATTATGGTGCACAAAATATGCTTAGCTTACAATAAATAAGCGAAAAACTGAAAAAAGAAACAAACAAATTTTGAGGTTTTTGCACCTCCCTCTCAGGGAGGCGCAAAAATACCCTCTCAAGCAGACTTTAAAAGCATAAAATGTAAATTTAAGTGTCTTTCGGTGTCTAAAATCAGAATTTCAGCATTAAAAGAGAAACAAAAAAAAATATTTTTGTTGACCTGTGTTATTCATCTAAAATTTTGTAAAAATACTTTGCAAAAACCGTTTTACAAAAAAAAAAAAAAATTGTCCTCTTATCTAAAGGGCTTGTAATTAATGTTAGGAAAAAAATAAATAGGTTTTTAATATTATCTATGATATATACCAGATTTCTACCTCTGTAGCCCTACTACAGTGCCAAAATTAGAGTTTTTTAATTTAATTTTTTACTCGTTATATAAAAAATTAACGATCAAGTTTTTTTTTCTAGAATTAACTAGAGAATCGAGTTAATTTTTTTTTTTTAAATTGATGATAAATTTACTTTACTTTTTTCCTGTCCCCGAGTGATGGCTATCTATCTCTCTAACAGCTATTTTTTTTTTTTTTAATGTCATAAAAAGAAAAATATACAAAATTAGAAAAATGTCTCGTAAAAAGTTTGATATACATTACTTTGGTGTAAATAAAAAGTGAAATTGCATTCTCTCGCTATGGTTGGCTATCTTCTGAAGACAATATAAAAATTTTGCCATGCTTTTAGGGTCCATTTTATAAGTAGTATCTCCCCCTCCACCCCCACCCCCCACAGTCCTCTCCTCTCTACATTTTTAGCCACAAAAGTAAAATTCGAATATTATAACATCTGGCTGCCATATAACAAGTTTTAATTAAAATTAACATGAGAGTAGTTTTGTTGATTAAAAGGTCATTGAACTCTACAAAATTCGCATCATTAATCTATTTTAATATATAATTCCCTTATTTATTTATTTATTTATTCTGTTAATAAATGAGAAATGTAATTAGCTCTTCTATATAGCCTGCAAAAAATAAAAACAACAGAATAGAGAGAGAATTATTTCAAATTTTTGTATCAGAAAAAAAATTGTGCAAAAAAAACTATAGATAACAAACCAAATTATTACCTTTCTATAGGAATATTAGAAAAAAAATTTCCAGACACAGCGAACTTGTTTACCCTAGGTCAGTGGTTTCCAAACTTTTTGTTATCACGCCTCCCTTAAATATATTTAATCGTATGACGCCCCCCCTTCCATTTTATAATATTTTATATAGACAAAAATTTGTATTTCTAAAAAACTTATTAATACAAACTAAGGCAAACGAAAAAAAAAAAATTTCTGTGAAACCTCACTTTTATTAAAAATTTCCAATTATAAATATGTTTCACGTAAAACATACTTAATAAAAATAATACAGTATTTTTTTAATTTATTTTTATTTATTATTTTATTTATAAAAGTTTAGCAATCATTTGAAAAATTGCTCACACCACAATCGTTGCTGTTAAGCAATGACAAGCACGGCGAAATCTGGGACTGGTGACCCCCAGAAATCAGCCCGAACGTCAGAACGTCCCCCGGTAGCCATCGGTATTATAAATGCAATATATACATATATGTAAAATTAAAACCCTAATGGCCTCTGTAGCAGAAAAAAAAGGAATAAAAAAAAAAAAAAAAAATTGCTCAGTATGGCTAATATTCGCGCCTCCCCTTAGACTAGTCCGCGCCTCCCTAGGGAGGCGCACCTCACAGTTTGGAAAAAGCTGCCCTAGATAATTACAAAAACTCTACTATGTTCACTCGAAATAACTCCATAAAATCATGTATGTGCTTATTTGAACGGCTCTGATGCAAGAGAGACTAAATAGCGCTATGAGGTTGAATGTTCTGAAATAGATATAAAAATCTGGTGTGACAAGCACACTAGATTTTTGTGTCGACATATATTTAGTTTCCGCTGATATATTAGAATTCAAGATGTATAATTTATGAACGGGGAGAATATTTATATTTTGTTACCATGGCAACCATTTCTCATTTCTCCTTATGAAGTACAAGAGTAAAGTGGTCTTCAGAATATTTCAATGGCAAAATGAGAATATACATTTTAAAGAGAATTTAAAAAATAATTGAATTTTGAATTTAAAAAAAAAAAAAAATTGTTTGAGCGAATTTTGAGAAAATCGAAAAAAACTGAAAAAGTGCATCAGTTAAGTACTAGTACTCTTTGGCCGATTTTGTTTAAAGGCTTATTTTCACGCCCTATGGGGGTGTCTAACTTAAATACAAAATTTCAACCTCCAACCTCAACTCCTTCATGCTTTAAATTGAACCCAGACACACAGACACACACATACAGACAGACAGGCCATGTCGCGAAAACCAATTTTTGGATTCAGGGGACCTCAAAACGTGTATATCCATCAAAATCTCCACATCAAATTTTTGACATGAATCCTTGGACACTTTCTCTCTATTTATATAAATTACATATATACATTGGTAAGAGAAAGTAAATGAATAAACTGAAAATATATAGAAATATAAGAGCAGGAAGTGTTCAAAAGAAAAAGAATGTTAGCGCCCCCCTTCCTCCCTCTTTTCTTTCATCTTACAATGGGGTGTGAAGTTTTTAAAAATAGAAATAGAATTTTTCAGGGAGAAAAAAAATAAAAATATCCGGAAATGCAAACTAAAATAGGAAACAGACAGACCCTCTTCCATTGTCGCTGTTATTTTTAGTTAAACTTGAATATTAAACAATTTATTTCAGATAAATAATGTTATTTTTAGTCAGCTGATGGGAGAAATGTTAACCAGTTTGTTTTAAATAAGAGACGTCGTGATTAAAAACATTGCAATTCATTAAAATGCGGAGCTGTTTTCATTTCAATTCAAATAACGGAAGGTTACGTGCTGTGCGACCAGTCACACCAGTCGCGCCACCCCTCCCCCCTCCACTCCTCTTTGATCTCTCTCCTTTTTTAGAGGTGAAAGGCAAGGCGTCCTTGGAGCGACAGTTGGCCTTTGGCTCGCGGTTTCTTCACTACTCGTTCGCGTGTTTTATTAAAAAAAAAGTGTTTTTTTTTTATTTTGTGATCATCAGTGTTTTAATTAGTGCTTTTGAAATATGGGTTCATCTTTTTAATGGTCGTCAGCTTCCTTCATCTTGCTCTCACTCTGCTGGGTCGACTCAGGATTATTTTTAATGGTATTTGTATCGAGTATTTAATCTCACTCTCTCTATTCTCTTGTAGAATTGTCTACCCTAATATTTTCTATCTGATAATTTTATATTTGTTGAAAATCCTATTTCTTATAAATGTCTTAATTCATTTTAATAAATAAATAGTTATTAATAGATTTTTCTAACCATCACCATTTACTTGTCCACTTGAGTGTCACTTGCATAGGAGAATCAAATCATACAAAACAAGCTTTTTCTTTAGTTCGAATTCTCCCCCGCTTGGAGTGCTTCTACTCAATGAGGATTAGAGTCC
>JAKCPI010014260.1:0-17491 GCA_023213315.1 Euborellia annulipes | reverse complement strand
TCAGTTTTACTGAAAGAGTGGAATTTGGAAAAACATTAAGAAGAATTCAAACGTAAGTACATAACGATATAATTATTAAAAATTTTCCTTTCTTTTTTTATCATCTTTATTTTTTTATAATTCATAAATAAGTCAGTAAATAGCGATTTTCTTCTTTCAGTCGAAACAATATTAAGAAATACTGAAAAGGGAAAAATTTACTTGAATCTCGTCCGGCCGATAAAAAATTGCAGGATACGAATAGAGATTTTGTACCAGGTAGTTCGATTAATTGTAGCAAAAGTTATAAATGCCTAATCCTAATAGCAGGTACAAAAGAATAATTTTGTTTTCGCCTTTTTATATTGTCATATTTTAAATTACTAATAATGAGTTAATTTCTTGTTTTTATAGAATCTGCAATGATGTATGGGATGGCCTAGGAAAGCAAATAGTAGAACTATTTCCAGCCGAGCATCTCGACTGCTATTATATTCCAGCAATAGGTAAAACTAAATCAAAAGATAAGAAATCACACATATCAAAAAGGAACGAAATCAAGGATAAGACCGACACCTCTCAACACCTCCAAAACTTATTAAAACGACACCTTTAAACGAAGGTAAAAGTAATTTATATTAACTAATTTTTAACATTTGTTACTTTTAATATTGTCTATAGCCTTCGGGCCTTGATGTTAGGGTTAGCGTGCTGGCCTTGTATACCAAGAGTCGCGGGTTCGGACCCAGGCAGTCCGATGATTTTATTCAAGCCATTTGGATACAAAATGGCTTGATTAAAAATGCCTGACCCCCCCAAAAAAATATATATATACAGGTATATATATATATATATATTTTTTCTATAACGGTTATCGTAAAAAGCTCGAGTTGCCGAAAAGACTGTGTGCATGTATGTGTGTGAAAAAAAGTGTGAATGTTTAAAAAAAAAAAAATATTACTAACTTGTAAGCTTAATAATATATTTTATTTTATTTATTTTAGATTCTCAAGTGGCTGTTCAATTATTATTCTTGCCACATTATATCGCCCCTAAAAAGGCTCCTAAAGGCGCAAAAGAAAATATATCGTTGTTCCATTGGAAGTGCAAAGGATTCTTCAATTTTTCGAGCTTCTAATTGTTTGACGTCTGCATAAATGATGCCTTGTACGCGACTACGTCTACCCTGGAAGCTATTGATATTTGTTTTAAGGCTTTTTTGTTTTTGGATTTCTCTTATCCAGTTGACAGCGAACACATCTGGACAATCATTCAAAGCATAATATACATTTTTTTGTAACAAAAGTACAAAATAAAAATTAATTTTACATTTATTTAAAAAAATTGCTTTATTTTTTATACCTAAAAATTTTCATGTATGCATATCGTACTTGTCGTAAGTTGATCTTCGTACATCTCATAATCAAGAAAAGTTGTAAATTTTTTGTTGATATAAGTAAATCAATTTAAATCTTGTTTTGATTAATAAAGATATACATAAAATTTACAACTTTTTATTGAGTATAGATGTACAGTGAGTGACAATATTAAGTCCCATCCATGCGTTTTACACTTGTGATTATTTCATTGTTTTTAAAAAACTATTATATATTTTTTAATGGAAACTTTCATGGTTCAAACCTAGAAAATTTTCAATCAAGATTTTTCTTTTCCTTTATAAAAAAATGAAATAATCACAAGTAAAAAAACGCATGGGTGGGACTTAATATTGACCCTCACTGTACAGAGTGTATAGATACGCGATACCCATAATATATGAAGTAATAACTATGGAATTGTGGCAACCATATAAATAAATAAGCTTAAAAAATGGTTTCATAGTCACAACCAAATAATATACGGGCAAATACTTATTTACTTAAATGATAACTAAATATTTATTAGCCTTTAGTAACTATGCAATGGCGGCAAGCACGTAGTTGAATACGCTTTAAGAACTTACTATTTACCACAACCAAAAGCATATGATACAGATAATTATTTGTTTACTTACGATAAAATCATTTTATATAGTCACAACTAAATATCTTGGTAGAAATTCAATAATATATCTAGTTGAGTAAATTAAAAAAATTGTGGTGACAATTATTTTTTTTTAATAAAGTCCACTAAATATTGTGTGATCTTAAGATAAATTTAGTAATCGCAAGTAAATAATTTAATGAACGGACAATAAAATATTTGGTTGCCGCAACATTTTATAAGGTCAAAACTGGGCAATCGTATTATTTAGTTGCCACAACTAAATTTTTTTTGACAAAACCAAATTTTTTTCTCAGTGTAGATATCTAACTTCTAATGATATTCTATCCAAGTGATATTGTTAATATTAATAGTCCTATTAATTAATTATTCTATGGCTATCAAATCTAACGTTTTTGTTAATGCATTTTCAGGCTAAATAGTTTGAGTGAAAGATAGTCACAAACCACGAAAGAGAGGTTATGTATAATAAAATATATCTATACTCTTACAATGTTGTAATTAGAGCTGGAATTGGTGCTTCTTGGATGCTAAGAATCATAAAAAGAATCAGACTCTTCATTTCCAGCTCCCTTATTCGTAGAAGTCCTTTGAACACGAATTCACTTGAATTCATTATAAGATAATAATATTCTATGAATACCTCCATTCGGATTTGACTGGTCATAGTTATTAGTATATTTAAGAATTTTTATGAGTATGCTTGTTTGTTGGTGGGCCAATTGTCGTCCCCTGACCCCCGGGAACTAACTTATAATTAATCTCGCTACCACTAATAAGGGTTCTGCTGCTTAGAGTAGGGTATTAGAGACCACCCCCTTTGCTGGCTTAACTCTGCGATTCTCCCAGTTGAGAAATGCAATGCCAGCTGCATATTTAGAGAACTAACTGTGGGTATTTGTCGGTGATGGAGTGTCGGTGGCCTGGGTCTGATGCCCCGGATAGGCTTGAGATTCTAAGTTGAATTCCTTAGGGACCCTTGGAACGTTTGGCCCAACAACAACAAAAAACTTACTCTGAAAAATTTGATAAATATACAAAATATTTCTACTAGAGCCTACGGTTTTTCTTCTTCTTCTCTTAATTATATGGCTTGGACAATAGTCCGTTTGGCCAGCTATATATAGAGCCTACGGTTGATAGTTTAAATTTAATTACTTGAACATGCATTATGCATTATCTTCCAACTTACTGATTGTAAATAATTCTAGCCTGAAGATGAGCCCAAAATAGAATAGAAACTTCGCTTTTGTTTCTCTTAAATAAATTTCTCTTAATTATTTTGTCTTCCATAAAATATCCGTGAATTAAAGACTGACACTGTCTTTTCAATTCGATCGCGCCTGTTTTTTATTCTTCCAAACAGACAGCTAAGCGCATCGGATGCCTATCTTCAAGGCGGCGAGCTTTTTTCTCGAGGTGCGCGCGCATCTCGGGGTGCTAATTTTGGGAGATTCCATCGGCCACAATTTTGAAGCTATCGACCTCAAATTTTTTTTAAATTAAAGCTATTTAAATTATCTACAACTTATAGAAGCCCTCTTTTTGATTTTCGAAAAATAAATTTTTTTTAGATTAATCGCATTAAATAAAAGATATTTTTAAAAAATTCGCTCTATATCTTTTAGATAATTAAATTAGTAATCATTGTGTTAAAAAATAATTAATTTTTTACCCTTAATTAATTAGCTGGAATCTTTCAAATGAAATGGAATAAATCCCTTGTATCCCTATGGGAAAAAACTAACGCCATCTCTTGCCGCTTAGAGTAACTCGGTAGTGAATCGTCTTCTAACGGCTTTTCGAGACGCGCAGCTTAAAGAGTGGCTGAACTCCCATGGATATTATAAATAATAAAGATTATCGTCAAAGTCTTACATATGGCCTGAGTTGCCGAAAAGACGGTGTGAATGGGTGTGAGTGTGAGTGAGAAAAAAAAATTTATAAACATGGGAAAATATTTATATTTTGTTACCAAGGCAGCCCATTTCTCCTATCTTTCCTAAGAAGTACAAGAGTAAAGTGGTCTTCAATCAATTTTGAGAGCAAAATGAGAATATACATTTTAAAGAGCATCTAAAAAATAATTGATTTTTGAATTTTAATCAAATTCGTTAGGGTGAATTTTGAGAAAATCGAAAAAAAAAAAAAAAAAAACTGAAAAAACGCATCAATAAAGTACTTTTGGGCAAATTTTGTTTAAAAAACTCCTGGGAGGGGGGTGCCTAATTTAAAAAAAAAAAAAATTTCAGGCTAGTAGCTCAATTGCTTCATGCTTAAAATTGATCACACAGACCATGTCGCGAAAACCACTTTTTTTGGATTCAGGAGATCTCAAAACGTGAAGATCCATCAAAATCTCGACATCGAATTTTTGACATGAATCCAATACGTACTTTCTCTCTATACATATTAACATATAGAGGTAAGGGAAAGTAAAAAAAAATGATTTTTTTTTTCCACCCAATTTCTTCATTTATATTCCAACACGTTTAAGCAATACCAGAGAAATTATTTATTTATTTATTTAATACGAAAAAGTGCGAAAATAAAACACTATTTAATTAAGTGGAAAAGAGATTGCGAGTTGATAGTTGACCCCCTCTCTCTCTCTCTCTCCTGTCAGGTATTAAAGCGTTGGAGCCCTTAAACGGTCCGGGGGGGGGGGGCGGGCGGGTGATATCACTCAACCAGAGAGCTGTAAGTCCTTCCCCTTCCATCGCCTCTTGAGTCTATAAAAAACGCGTCATAAATACAAACCCCATCTAATCTTCATTTAAAGGAGCAAAAACATTTTTCTCATCTGAATTTTTTTTTTTCCCTAAATATAAAAATTGCTCTTGACCCGTGGCTCAGAGAGAAGATACTAGTTTCTCGCGCCGGAGTCCTGGGTTCGCTTCCCGTCCCAAGCGAGAAAAATTTATTTCATTTGATTTGACTACAAATCATTTGAAATAAATATGGATGGGTCTAAATGGCCTTAGATGCCGAAAAGACCTTAAAAACAATTATATATATTAATATATAAATTTTTTAATCTAAAATTATAAAACTATTTTCATTTTATTTTTTCACATTATAATTATAATGAAAAAATCTGGTGTGACTGCTCTCAAAGCACACAACTTTCTCTTACCTTCGGTAATCGAAAGTTGTGTACTGTGCTTGTCACACCTGATTTTTTGTGTCGACATTTATTTAGTTTCCGATAGTACGGTACATTCTTTTTTTTTTTTTTTTTTTTTTAAAAAAAACATTCACACTTTTTTCTCATTCACACTCACATTCACACAGTCTTTTCGGCAACTCAGGCCATATAAGACTTTTTACGATATCCGTTATTAATAAATATACATATATGGGGTCCAGGCATTCTTATTTAAGCCATTTGGTATCCAATTGGCTTAAATAAAATCATCGGACTGCCTGGGGTCCGAACCCGCGACGTTTGGTATATGAGGTTAGCACGCTAACCTCTACGCCATGCCCCGAGGGCAGTACGGTACATTCGATTTTCAAGATGTAAAATTTATAAATATGGGAAAATATTTATATTTTGTTACCATGGCAACCATTTCTCCTATCTTTTCTATGGAGTACAAGAGTAAAGTGGTCTTCAGGAGATTGCAATGACAAAATGAGAATATACATTTTAAAGAGAATCTAAAAAATAGTTGATTTATGAATTTAAAAAAATCGTTGGAGCGAATTTAGAGAAAATCGAAAATAGCTGAAAAATTGAATCAGTAAAGGGCTAGTATTCTTTGGCCGATTTTGTTCAAAAGCTTCCTGTTATGTCCCATGGGGGTGCCTAACTTGAATATAAAATTTCAACCAACGGGGTAATAGAGGATACAAATAAACAAATTTCTCAAAAAATTACAGTTGTATATTTAAGATTTATTTAGCTATCTGTAAATAAATCAAAACTAATTTTTTAAGAAATTTGTTTATTTGTATCCTCTATTACCCCGTGTAAATTGACCAAGATTAAATTATATAAATTAATTATATACTGGTCTACACTAAAAGTTTTTAATAAGCTTCTGTAATATTTAAACTGAATTTTACTTTCTCTAACCATATATCTTAATATATAAAAAGTATTGGTTTTTCGATGTCAAGATTTTGATGGAAATACATGTTTTCTGAATCCAAAAAAATGGGTTGAGCAACAGTCTCTGTGTGTGCATGTGATTAAAATATCTCAAAAACGAAAAAAGCTAGGAGGTTGAAATTTTATATTTAAGTTAGCCACCCCCCTGGGACGTGACACGAAGCTTTTGAACAAAATCGGCTAATAATTACTCGTACTTTACTAATGTACTTTTTCAATTTTTTCGGGATTTTCTCAAAATTCGCTCCAACGATTTAGATTAAAATTCATTAATCAATAATTTTTAGAAGCTCTTTAAAATTTTGACATTCAATTCTTCTGAAGACCACTTTACTTTTGTACTTCATAGGAAAGATAGGAGAAATGGTAGCCATAGTAAGAAAATATAAATATTTTCCCATGTTTATGAATTTTATTTTAAATCGTGAATTCTAATATATCGGCGGAAACTAAATATATGTCGACACAAAAAATCTGGTGTGACAAGCACAGAACACAACTTCCTATGAAGCCAATACTTTCTCTCTCTATATATTAACATATATATAGAGGTAAGAGAAAGTAAAAATGAATCAAGTTCCTCAGATAACGTTTTCTTTTCAAAGTGAATAAATACAACAGCTGCAGAAATAATGACTAAAACGTTGAATTTTTCTAAATAAATTGTATTATTAATTACTAACTAAAATAAACCACAATCAATGGGAAAATTTTATTTAAAAAAATACTTCTGACCCTAGGACAAGACTAGGCAAGATTTTTATTCTTTGTCTCTACCCAAACTTCTAAAAATTTAAAAATAATTTTATTTTTCTGAAGAAAATAACAAAAATGGTCTTTTTTTCGGTCAATTTTTATTTAATGAAAACAAAAGTGACGTTTCAATTCTAGATTGGAATTATCTTCCGGACTATTTTATTTTTATGACAATATTTTTATCCTCTTCTGTCCTGAACATCCTGTAAATAGGAGATTTTTCTCTTTGATTTTTGTTATTTTAGGGCGGCCATTCACGATCGCTCCATCCGTCCAAAATAAACAAAAATGGAGCGATGTCACTCCAAAACCTGACCGTGAGTGGGGAAAACAAATGAATATCTTGTAGTGAATGGATGACATCCATTTGGAGCGATCGTGAATGGCCGCCCTTATATTTTAGTAAACTAATAATTTTTCTCCCTTTAAATACTCCTCGACCCCGCTTATTTATTGCCCCCCCCCCCCCTGTAACCCAAATCGCGCACTTGGGGGCGATCGCCCCCAGGTTGGGAATCACTGGCTTAGAAAAACAAAAACCAAAAAACAACCGCAATAAAAGTTGCTTTCTACAACATTGTCAGCAAGCAAGTTGTAAGCTTACAATTGAAAAGAATTGTAATTAATTAGCCCCATTAACCAAGGTTAATTAAATAAAATTTCTCTCTCTCTCTCTACTTTTTTTTCTTTCTTCCACTTTCTCTTTTTTTAGATACTGTAAACATCCACGTTTTTTTTTTTTTTCTCTCGAACAAAATCGTGTTCTAATCTGTGTCACAGCTAGAGGTTGGGGGGAGGGTACCTACACACTGTCTTGTTCAACTGTCGTAGCTAATTACTAGCAAAGATAAGAAGAAGAGGAGAGCGAGAGCGAGAGCGCCCTTCGGGTTGTCGTCTTGTTGTAATCAGCCATCGAGGACGCGGGTCACGTGCATCGCCTTCAATTGTCTCCCAGCCAGCCAGCCAGCCAGCCCTAGCAATCTGATCAACACATTTTGATTACGCCCTGGCTCGTTGCATTCCCTATTTACAATCAATCACTCTTCAATGAAAAAAAAAAAAAAAACTCAGTATTTGAATAATTTTCAAATTGACATAAATACTTAAACGTGTCAAAACAAAAGAAGATATTAGTTCTAAATGCATATTTGTAATATTACTTAAAATTCGTTTTTTTTTAAATGCTTTTATTTAACTTACTCTTTCAAGGTCACCAACTTTATGGCTTTGTTAAGGACACTTCCCGATGAGCTAGAGGTGTGAAATTTGATATTTAAGAGTCATTTTTGATGACGCAAATTGTGAGTTTGGTTTTACCAAAATGGACCAAACTAATGTGGTACTTTATTTGAAACCCTTCGTGAATTAATGTAATTTCAAAAGACTTCCCGATGGGCTAGAGGTGTGAAATGTAATACTTAAGAGTCATTTTTGATGACGCCACTATATGGTGGTTTTGATCAAAATAGACCAAACTAATGTGGTACTTTATTTGAAGCCTCACGCAAATAAGGCCCTATTAACTATAGTTTTGAATTTTGATATTTACGAGTCATTTTTTTATGATAATGAATAATTTTTCAATTGAACCAAATCAATACAGGCCAAACTAATGTGGTACTTTATCATATTGATGATTTTTGATAAGACTAAAAGACTAAAAAGCTTAAAATAAAAATAAAATAAAAAAAAAGATTTTAAAAAAAATGCTTTTATTTAAATTGAACTAAAAGAGAGAAATAAGAAAGAAATAATTTAATTGTTCTTGTTAAAATTTTTTAATATTTATGACTTAAAATAAAAGCGTGGGGCGCTTCGAAGTGATTCCGAGGCTCGCGCCCCACGCTTTTATTTGAAGTCATAAATATTAAAAAATTTTAACAAGAACAATTAAATTATTTCTTTCTTATTTCTCTCTTTTTAGTTCAATTTAAATAAAAGCATTTTTTTTAAAATCTTTTTTTTTATTTTATTTTAAGTACAAAAATCGCTATTTTAAAAATCTGGTGTGACTAAAGACATGTTTCTCCCTCCTCCTTCTCCCCCTCCCGTGACCAGATTTGTTGACAAATCTTAATATCGATAATCTTAAAGCCACGGGGCCTAGGTTCCAGGATGTCCTGATTTTTTTTTTAAATTAAAAAACACTCGCACTTTTTTAAATGCTTTTATTTAACTTACTCTTTCAAAATCACCAACTTTAAGTCTTTGTTAAGGACACTTCCCGATGAGCTAGAGGTGTGAAATTTGATATTTAAGGTTCATTTTCGATGACGCAAATAGTGAGTTGGGTTTCACCAAAATATACCAAACTATTGTGGTACTTTATTTGAAACCTCACGCGTATTAATCTAATTTCAAAAGACTTCCCGAAGGGTTAGGGGTGTGAAATTTGATACTTAAGGGTCATTTTCGATGACGCAAATCGTGAGTCGGGTTTCACCAAAATATACCAAACTAATGTGGTACTTTATTTCACGCATCCTGCCTTCTTTTTTAATACTCTATAATAAAAAAGACTAAAAAAGTTTAAAATAAAAAAAAACTTTTTTAAAAAAATGCTTCGACTCTTGGTATACATGGTTAGCACGCAAACCTCTACACCAAGCTCCGAGGGCGATGTCCTGAATTGTTTGTAGTTGGTCGTAAGGATTATTTAAAGAAAATTGGCCAGAAATGAATAATTTATCTGCGTTTATTTGTAAATATTTCGATCCCAGTGAAATGGAATCATTTTCAGTACAAGCTAATTTTTTTTTCTAAAATTTAATAATAGCCCTACATATAGCTATCAACTTTATATTTAATTCAACGATGAATTAAAAAAAAAAAAAAAAAAAAAAAAAAAAAAAAAAAACCATGGCGACAATTCTACTCAATGTTACATTTAAAATTTAATACGGACTATTATTTCATTTATTCATGATATATTATTGTGCAAGTTTATTTTTTTAATGGATTTTAAAGGGTGTGAGTGTGTCTGTTTATTGATTCAGAGGATGGAACATTTTTTGAAAAATATTTTACATATACGAGTGTAATAATATGCGAGGGTTTGACGTCATTATTAAATTAAATGAAATCATTGATAAGTAAGAAATATGCTCGGGTCTTTATTAGAATGATAATAAATTTGCAGAGAAAAGAACAAATGTTTTTTTTTTTTTGTTTAAACAAAGCACGTAAAGAAGAGATGTCAAAAAGTTGACAAGTTTGGATTAATAAAGTTTTATTAAAAACTAAGTACGCGCAGCCCACTAAGAAAGCTGCACTCTCCCGAACCCTTTAGTTAAAAATCTGGTGGGATAAACACGGAACACAACTTTCTCTTATCTTTGGGAATTGAAAGCTATGTTCTGTGCTTGTCACACCAGATATTTAGTTTCCATTCAAGGTGTAAACATGGGAGAATATTTATATTTTGTTACCATTGCAACCCCTTAAGATTAAGTAAAATTACTTAAATAAGAAAGCCTGGACCCCCCCCAAATATATATATTCAATAACGTAATGTATAAAGTCCTATATGGCCCCGAGTTTCCGAAAAGACTGTGTGAGTGTGAATGAGAAAAAAGTCTGGTGTGACTGCTCTCAAAGCACACAACTTTCTCTTACCTTCGTTCGAAAGTTGTGTTCTGTGCTTGTCACACAAGATTTTTTTTGTGTCGAGATAGACGGTCTCTCAATGGTGTATCCATTTGTAGATTGAGTTTCTATAGCTCTAGCGAGACTAAATCTAGCAAAAAAATCTACAGTGTACACGTACCTTAATACAATTTTGGCGTGACAACGTCTTACAAATCATGTGTCTATAGTGGCAGGTTAGGGGGCATGCACGAAAAAAGTTTATCGGCTTGAATAACTCCCTCTGTCTTAAGAACTATAATTATGGGGTATACGGTTAGAAAGAATGAAATTTCACCATTTATTTTTTTTTTTCCTATCATTTTATTTTACCGAGCTGCGGTAAATTCTAATTTGAAAGTTTAAACCTCTGTAGATCGCGAACGGCTAATCAGATCAGACTAAATGGGATGCTGATTTGTGCAGAAAGAAAACCTCTAATAGAATAAATAAAAAAAAAATCCCGTGTAATTAACTCCAAAATTAGTTTTTTTCTCGAAAAACCTCATTTTTTAGACAAAAAAATATCGAAAAATTGCCCTACTTGTGCAACGCATAGCTACTTGGCCATAAAAGCTACATTAAATCTAAATATAGTTTCAAGATAAGGAATTTTACTGTTCGGTTGATGTTCAATGTGAAAATTATAACAAAATAAATCAATATTTCATTTTTTAGATTTTATTGGCGACTGCATATCGGTTAAGACACAGTTTCGGCTCATTGCCATCATCAGGCCTGCAAAGAACAATTTTTACATTATTAACAAATTTTTCATTCTAGGAAATAAAATTCATATTCAGAACATACAAAATGTTATGAGTTTTGTAAAACAGACATTTAAAACTTTAACAAAATTTTTTTTAAACAACATTTTTACTTTCAAATATCAAAAATCAAAATATAAAAATTACACAAAGGAAACAAATTATTTTAAACATTTTTTACCTCAAATCCTTCATTTCCTTCAAAAACAATATTTATCTTCTCAGTTCTATGATTGTTTTTAGAAAATTTGTCAAAACTTTAGTTGGTTTAGCTTTTGACTTTCTTAAATTAGCACTAAACAAGAGCTTTGTCATATATTTAGAAACAATTTTTAATAATGGTTGTTAGTTAACATTGATGAATTGACACTATAAAATATAAAGATTTACTGCTGGGGATTTCTTTACAAAAACATTAGTGAAGTTAGTTGTTTTGTAAAGAAATCTAGCAGTAAATCTTTATATTTTATAGATGTCAATTCATCAATGTTAACTAACAACCATTATTAAAAATTGTTTCTAAATATATGACAAAAGCTCTTGTTTAGTGCTAATTTAAGAAAGTCAAAAGCTAAACCAACTTAAAGTTTTGACAAATTTTCTAAAAACAATCATAAGAACTGAGAAGATATTTAAAGTTTTTGAAGAAATAAGGATTCAGGTAAAAAATTTTTAAAATAATTTGTAACTTTGTGTAATTTTTATATTTTGATTTTTGATATTTGAAAGTAAAAATGTTGTTTAAAAAAAATTTTGTTAAAGTTTTAAATGTCTGTTTTACAAAACTCATAACATTTTGTATGTTCTGAATATGAATTTTATTTCCTAGAATGAAAAATTTGTTAATAATGTAAAAATTGTTCTTTGCAGGCCTGATGATGGCAATGAGCCGAAACTGTGTCTTAACCGATATGCATAGTCACCAATAAAATCTAAAAAATGAAATATTGATTTATTTTGTTATAATTTTCACATTGAACATCAACCGAACAGTAAAATTCCTTATCTTGAAATAATTAATAAAAACTGTTCCCCTTCTAATTAAATTAAAATCTAAATATAGTTTTAGAAAGAGTGGTTCAATACCCCCCCCCCCCGAGCCTTTTTTTTTGATATGACGTCATTTTACCGCATGAGAGGAAAATGTATGAACTTGTTTGTTAATGAGAACAAAGTAATAGTAAACAAAAACAATACTTTCTCTTTAATTATTTCAATATTCATGTAGGTAGGAGAAAGTAAAAATACCTGGAAGTCAAGCCAAAGACGTTGTCACGTTAAAAAGCCACCGGTTGTGTAGAAGACACAGCCAACACCTAATTTTTTCTATTCCTGAATGCAAAAAAGTGGTTTTCGCGACCTGGTCTGTCAGTGAACAAAATATCTCAAGAACGGAAAGAGCTAGGAGGTTGAAATTTTATATTTAAGTTAGTCACCCCCATGGGACGTGACACGAAGCTTTTAATTAAAATCGGCTAAAATGTGCTAGTACTTTACTGATGTACTTTTTTCAGTTTTTTCTTTCTATTTTCTCAAAATTCGGCTCCAACGATTTTTTTTTAATTCATAAATCAATTATTTTTTAGGTGCTCTTTAAAATGTATATTCTCATTTTGCCCTTGAAATCTTCTGAAGCAGACTTTACTTTTTTGTACAAAAAATAAATATCATATTTAAACTTTCTACCATGGGCTCTTGTTGAAACATTATTATAATGAGGTGTTCACTCAACTATGAGTTGAAAAATATACACTAGGTTATGTGTTTCAAATTATTTATTAATTAAATCACTTGACGCGTTTCGATTTTTACATCATCATCGGAAAGTGTTACTTACTAACCTATGCACTGATATAGAAGAGACATTGAGCATGCATATGTAGCGCTAAACCTCTGTGCATAGGTTAGTAAGTAATAACACTTCCGATGATGATGTAAAATCGAAACGCGTCAAGTGATTTAATTAATAAATAATTTGAAACGCTTAACCTAGTGTATATTTTTCAACTCATAGTTGAGTGAACACCTCAAATAAATATATACCCATGTTTATAAATTTTACATCTTGAATTCTAATATATCAGCGGAAACTAATAAAATCTCGACACAAAAAGAACATAACTTTTGAAGGTAAGACCAGTCACACCAGATTTTTTTTAAAATTAAATTTGTTCTCTACAAATAGATAAGTTTATTTGATCCAGCTATTCTCTATTTAAATAGAGTGATAATAATAATAATAATAATAAATATGGTGTGTTTGACTGAACAACCTACCTCTCACTTTAATTAATAAAAAATTCTGCAATGTGCTGTCATACCATATTTTTTTCTTCTATTTGCAGTATGCACTATTTTATGTAAGAACTCGTCAACTTACTTTTTTTGAAAGTACGAGTAAGTACTCAATAATTTACATAATCGTTCCTAGAGGGGGTCTTTTTTTAAAGTGATTTAAGGTTTTTTTCGGCATCGAAGGCCATTTTGACTCCATCTCTATTTATTTTAATTTATTAGTAGCCAATTAAATTCAAATAAATTGTCGTAAGAGAGACGGGATGCAAACCCGCGACCCTTGAATTGGAAGGCTAGCACACTATTAACTACACCAAGGCCCGAGGGACAAGCAGGGTCTTAATTTGCATTGTGGAGTTTTTTTTTGGACACCTTACTAAAACAAAATCAACCTATTTCTTTTTAAAACATAATATAAAACTCCTTGAATCTGATACCAAAGGTCAAGTTCGCATCCCGTCTCAGGCTATTAATATTATCTATAATATATAGAGGTATATTTTTTTTTCAAAATATTTTTACTGCTGTGCTGTAGTTCAGTGCTTCCCAAAGTATTGGGCCGCGGCCCCCTAGGGGGCCATGGATTATCCACCAGGGGGACCACCTTATACAAATTATTCCTTTTTTATCCTTCCCAATAATTTTAGCAATAGCTGTTATCCATTCATATTTAATGAATCCAATCTCTGACCAAATAAAAGCCAATGTTCAGAACCTCAGACTAGCGAGATCTCTACCTCTGTAGCCCTACTACTACAGTCCCAAAATTAGACTTTTTTTAATTTAATTTTTTACTCGTTACATAAAAAATTAACGATCAACTTTTTTCTAGAATTAACTAGAGAATCGAGTTAATTTTTTTTTTTTTTAAATTGATGATAAATTTACTTTACTTTTTCCTGTCCCCAGTGATGGCTATCTATCTCTCTAACAGCTATTTTTTTTTTTAATGTCATAAAAAGAAAAATATACAAAATTAGAAAAATGTCTCGTAAAAAGTTTGATATACATTACTTTGGTGTAAATAAAAAGTGAAATTGCATTCTCTCGCTATGGTTGGCTATCTTCTGAGGACAATATAAAAATTTTGCCATGCTTTTAGGGTCCATTTTTATAAGTAGTATACCTCCCCCCCCTCACCCCCCACCCCGTCTTCTCTCTCTACTTTTTTAGCCACAAAAAGTAAAATTCGAATATTATAACATCTGGCTGCGATATAACAAGTTTTAATTAAAATTAACATGAGAGTAGTTTTGTTGATTAAAAGGTCATTGAACTCTACAAAATTCGCATCATTAATATATTTTAATATATAATTCCCTTATTTATTTATTTATTTATTCTGTTAATAAATAAGAAATATAATTAGCTCTTCTATATAGCCTACAAAAAATAAAAACAACAGAATAGAGAGAGAATTATTTCAAATTTTTTTGTATCAGAAAAAAAATTGTGGAAAAAAAACTATAGATAACAAACCAAATTATTACCTTTCTATAGGAATATTAGAAAAAAAATTTCCAGACACAGTGAACTTGTTTACCCTAGGTCAGTGGTTTCCAAACTTTTTGTTATCACGCCTCCCTTAAATATATTTAATCGTATGACGCCCCCCCCCATTTTATTATATTATATAAACAGAAAAATTTGTATTTCTAAAAAACTTATTAATACAAACTAAAGCAAACAAAAAAACAAAAAAAAAATTTCTATGAAACCTCACTTTTTATTAAAAATTTCCAATTATAAATATGTTTCACGTAAACTATACCCCACTTTCCCTAACATAATAAAAAATACGGTATTTTTTTAATTTATTTTTTTATTATTTATTATAAAAATTTAGCAATCATTTGAAAAATTGCTCACTATCGCTAATATTCGCGCCTCCCCTTAGACTAGTCCGCGCCTCCCTAAGGAGGCGCACCTCTAGTTTGGAAAACGCTGCCCTAGATAATTACAAAAACTCTAATAAAATCATGTATGTTCTTATTTTAACCGCTATGATGCTAGAAAGACTAAATAGCGCTATGAGGTTGAATGTTCTGAAATAGATATAAAAAATCTGGTGTGACAAGCAGACCAGATTTTTTGTGTCGACTATATATTTAGTTTCCGCCGATATATTAGAATTCAAGATGTAAAATTTATAAGTATGGGAGCCCTCGGGGCTTGGTGTAGGGGTTAGAGTGCTAACCTCGTATACCGAACGTCGCGGGTTCAGACCCCAGGCAGTCCGATGAATTTAATTAAGGCATTTTGATACCAAATGGACTTAAATAAGAATGCCTGAACCCCAAATAAATATATATTCATAACGGTTATCGTCAAAGTCTTAAATGGCCTAAGTTACCGAAAAGACTGTGTGAATGTGTGTGAGTGTGTGTGAATGAGAAAAAAAGTGTGAATGTTTAAAAAAAAAAAAAAAATTTTAGAGATTGTATTTTTTATAAAATATTGTATACAGAAGACTGGCTGGATGGCGAAGGCCGCAAGCCAAAAAATAAGAAAAAAAAAGTATGGGAAAATATTTATATTTTGTTACCATAGCAACCATTTCTTCTATCTCTCCTATGAAGTACAAGAGTAAAGTGGTCTTCAGAAGATTTCAATGACGAAATGAGAATATACATTTTATAGAGCATCTAAAAAATAATTGATTTATGAATTTAAAAAAAAAATTGTTTGAGCGAATTTTTGAGAAAATCGAAAAAAACTGAAAAAGTGCATCAGTAAAGTACTAGTACTCTTTGACCGATTTTGTTCAAAAGCTTATTTTCACGCCCTATGGGTGTGTCTAACTTAAATATAAAATTTCAACCTCCTACCTTATCTCCTTCATGCTTTAAATTGAACCCAGACACACAGACGCACACAAACAGACAGACAGACCATGTCGCAAAAACCACTTTTTTGGATTCAGGAGACCTCAAAACGTTTTTCCATCAAAATCTCCACATCGAATTTTTGACATGAATCCAATACTTTCTCTCTATTTATATAAATTACATATATACATAGGTAAGAGAAAGTAAATGATTAAACTGAAAATATATAGAAATATAAGAGCAGGAAGTATTCAAAGGAAAAAGAATGTTAGCGCCCCCCTTCCTCCCTCTTTTCTTTCATCTTACAATGGGGTGTGAAGTTTTTAAAAATAGAAATAGAATTTTTCAGGGAGAAAAAAAAAATAAAAATATCCGGAAATGCAAACTAAAATAGGAAACAGACAGACCCTCTTGCATTGCCGCTGTTATTTTTAGTTAAACTTGAATATTATACAATTTATTTAAGATAAATAATGTTATTTTTAGTCAACTGATGAGAGAAATGTTAACCAGTTTGTTTTAAATAAGGGACGTCGTGATTAAAAACATTGCAATTCGTTAAAATGTGGAGCTGTTTTCATTTCAATTCAAATAACGGAAGTTTACGTGCTGTGCGACCAGTCACACCAGTCGCGCCACCCCTCCCCCTCCCTCCTCTTTGATCTCCCTCCTTTTTAGAGGTGAAAGGCAAGGCGTCCTTGGAGCGACAGTTGGCCTTTGGCTCGCGGTTTCTTCACTACTCGTTCGCGTGTTTTATTAAAAAAAAGTGTTTTTTTTATTTGTGATTATCAGTGCTCATCAGTGTTTTAATTAGTGCTTTTGAAATATGGATTATTCTTTTTAATGGTCATCATCTTCCTTCAACTTGCTCTCACTCTGCTGGGTCGACTCAGGATTATTTTTAATGGTATTTATTTCGAGTATTTAATCTCACTCTCTCTATTCTGTTATAGAATTGTCTACCTTAATATTTTCTATCTGATAATTTTATATTTGTTGAAAATCCTATTTCTTATAAATATCTTAATTCATTTTAATAAATAAATAGTTATTAATAGATTTTTCTAACAATCTCTCATTTACTTGTCCACTTGAGTGTCACTTGCATAGGAGCATCAAAT
>JAKCPI010014259.1:0-35921 GCA_023213315.1 Euborellia annulipes | reverse complement strand
AGCTCTTCTCGTTCTTGAGATATTTTGTTCTACAGACAGACACACAGACAGACAGACAGACAGACAGACAGACAGACCATGTCGCGAAAACCACTTTTTGGATTCAGGGGACCTCAAAACGTGTATATCCATCAAAATCTCGACATCGAATTTTTGACATGAAACCAATACTTTCTCTCTCTATATATATTAACATATATATAGAGGTAAGAAGAAAGTAAAAAAAAATTGCTCAGTATGGCTAATATTCGCGCCTCCCCTTAGACTAGTCCGCGCCTCCCTAGGGAGGCGCACCTCCTGTTTGGAAAAAGCTGCCCAAGATAATTACAAAAACTCTACTATGTTCACTCGAAATAACTCCGTAAAATCATATATGTGCCTATTTGGACGGCTCTGATGCAAGAGAGACTAAATAGCGCTATGAGGTTGAATGTTCTGAAATAGATATAAAAATCTGGTGTGACAAGCACACTAGATTTTTGTGTCGACATATATTTAGTTTCCGCTGATATATTAGAATTCAAGATGTATAATTTATGAACGGGGAGAATATTTATATTTTGTTACCATGGCAACCATTTCTCATTTCTCCTTATGAAGTACAAGAGTAAATTGGTCTTCAGAATATTTCAATGGCAAAATGAGAATATACATTTTAAAGAGAATTTAAAAAATAATTGAATTTTGAATTAAAAAAAAAAAAAATTGTTTGAATGAATTTTGAGAAAATCGAAAAAAACTGAAAAAGTGCATCAGTAAAGTACTAGTACTCTTTGGCCGATTTTGTTCAAAAGCTTATTTTCACGCCCTATGGGTGTCTCTAACTTAAATATAAAATTTCAACCTCCTACCTCAACTCCTTCATGCTTTCGATTGAACTCACACACACAAAGACACACACATACAGACAGACAGGCCATGTCGCGAAAACCAATTTTTGGATTCAGGGGACCTCAAAACGTGTATATCCATCAAAATCTCCACATCAAATTTTTGACATGAATCCTTGGACACTTTCTCTCTATTTATATAAATTACATATATACATAGGTAAGAGAAAGTAAATGAATAAACTGAAAATATATAGAAATATAAGAGCAGGAAGTGTTCAAAAGAAAAGAATGTTAGCGCCCCCCTTCCTCCCTCTTTTCTTTCATCTTACAATGGGGTGTGAAGTTTTTAAAAATAGAAATAGAATTTTTCAGGGAGAAAAAAAAATAAAAATATCCGGAAATGCAAACTAAAATAGGAAACAGACAGACCCTCTTCCATTACCGCTGTTATTTTTAGTTAAACTTGAATATTAAACAATTTATTTAAGATAAATAATGTTATTTTTAGTCAACTGATGAGAGAAATGTTAACCAGTTTGTTTTAAATAAGAGACGTCGTGATTTAAAACATTGCAATTCGTTAAAATGCGGAGCTGTTTTCATTTCAATTCAAATAACGGAAGGTTACGTGCTGTGCGACCAGTCACACCAGTCACGCCACCCCTCCCCCCCCTCCACTCCCCCTTTGATCTCCCTCCTTTTTAGAGGTGAAAGGCAAGGCGTCCTTGGAGCGACAGTTGGCCTTTGGCTCGCGGTTTCTTCACTACTCGTTCGCGTGTTTTATTAAAAAAAGTGTTTTTTTTTTTTTGTGACTTATTATTATCAGTGCTCATCAGTGTTTTAATTAGTGCTTTTGAAATATGGATTATTCTTTTTAATGGTCGTCAGCTTCCTTCATCTTGCTCTCACTCTGCTGGGTCGACTCAGGATTATTTTTAATGGTATTTATATCGAGTATTTAAACTCACTCTCTCTATTCTCTTGTAGAATTGTGTACCCTAATATTTTCTATCTGATAATTTTATATTTGTTGAAAATCCTATTTCTTATAAATGTCTTAATTCATTTTAATAAATAAATAGTTATTAATAGATTTTTCTAACCATCACCATTTACTTGTCCACTTGAGTGTCACTTGCATAGGAGAATCAAATCATACAAAGCAAGCTTTTTCTTTAGTTCGGATTCTCCCCGCTTGGAGTGCTTCTACTCAATGAGGATTAGAGTCCCTGTATATCAGAGTCTGGCCATACGAGCGACCGTTAGAATTATCGGCCATCTTTCTTCCGACCGCTCCATTGAATACATGGAGAAAAAATGATTTTTTTTTGTTAATTAATTATATAATAATTTTATTCAAAAAAAAACTTATAGAAACAGAAGCTAATATTTTAATGATTATTTATATACTAAAAAAAAGTAAGCAAAACTACTCAAAATAATTTATTTAATGAAAAAACATTTGAATTTGACATTTCCCAATCTGTCATTTTTCACTTTCTCATAGCTATATATGTAATATTTATTTCTAAAATAAAGTAAATAATCTCAAGAATATTATTTAAATGAATGAATTATTTTTCCTTTACTTTTTCTTTTAAAATATACATTTGGAATTTATAAATTAGGCCTACTCTATATGTGAAAAATTTGATAAGAGCTTTGACTTTATCACGGACAAGGGCAAATACAAGGGGGAAAGCGGGCAATTACCCTCCCCCCCCCGAGATTCGAGAAAAAAATTTTTTGAAAAAATTTTTTTTTAAACATTCACACTTTTTTCTCATTCACACTCACACTCACACACACATTCACATAGTCTTTTCGGCAACTCAGGCCATTTAAAACTTTAGACGATAACCGTTGTAATTAATATAAATATTGTGGGTTCAGGCTTTTCTCATATAAAATTTTAAAAATTAATACTTACAAATTTGATTTGTAAATATATTATGGTAAACAAAAACGGAATGCACTTTTAAATTACCGAAAGTAAGAAAAAATTGTGTGCTGAGCGACCAGTTACACCAGATTACTCCCCCCCCCCCCCCCGAGAAACTCATCTGGACCCGCTCTTGATCACGGACATAAATATAGGGTGCCCAGACGTTCTCTTTTTGATCTAAAGATATGTGTCGGGTATCTTTTCTCAAATTTGGTATTTTGTTTTTCATTTTTCTGCCTCAGTATGTTAGGATCGGGCAAATGGGGCAGTGCGGGATTTAAAAGCCGCTTCCCCCCCCCCCCTTTACGGCAGATATTGAAATTTTTTCTATTATATAATATCTCTGAGTTCAAATTTTGTATAAATTATAATTTTTTAATAATAAAGAAAATTCTTAAAAGATTTCATTTTTTTTTTTGCAATGAGTTAATTACTAACGTTATTTATATTTGTTTTATTCTTTTTTAAATCGATTATTTTCTTAGAAAACTCTATTTTATAATTAGGAAAATAAACTGTAAGCTAAATACATATATAAATATACATAAACTCAAAATTAAAAGTGATTTTAAGATTCTAATCAGCTAAATATAACCCTAAACTTTGCATTCTCAATATAATAAAATTAATGGAGATTTTTAACATATGATGAGTAATATTTATAAATTGAAACCTCTAAAATAATGTTCTAAAAAGATTTCATGATACTTTGAACGGGTATCGTTATAAAAGTTAAATGAAATATTTTTTAATCCCATAGAGATGCATTGAAAATTTGAATTGGCGCTAAAATCAGGAAGAAAGATGGCGCGACCAATAGAAAAAAAAGTTCCCGTATGGCCAGACTCTGATATACAGGGACTCTAATGAGGATTAGAGTCCCTATATGCAGGGACTCTAATGAGGATATCAAAGTGCCTTTCCTTTTTTTTTAATACTCCATAATTCTTAAAATAGAAAGGGATATTTTAATTTTTTATGGCCTGTTTTATTGCTTTGCGAAATAAACAAAAATTCATTTGTAAATTGATAAATAATTTTTTTTAAGGTTTTTAGATGATGATTAGAAATCATTATTTTTTTACACTAAACTTTTTAAACTAAATCTGCCACTAATGTACTTTTTTTCACTTATTTTCTGTTTTCTCAAAATTCGTTTTAAAGATTTTGAAAAAAAATGTTTATTTTCATTTTACTTTCAAAATTGTTTAAAACACAATTTACTATTGTTTTTTTTTTTTTTTTTTTTTTTTTTTTCTTAAAAAAACACTCACACTTTTTACAACGCATTTTTTCTCATTCACACTCACACACACATTCATACAGTCTTTTCGGCAACTTAGGGCACTTAAGACTTTGACGATAACCGTTATTATTTAGAATATCTATTGGGGGTCCAGGCATTTCAAATTTAAGTCATTTGCTATCCAAATAAAATCATCGGACTGCCTGGGGTCAGAACCCGCGGCGTTCGGTATAGAAGGTAGGCACGCTACCAACTAGACCAAGCCCTTTGGCTACTATTGTTATTTCATAGGAAATATTAGAGAAATGATTGTCAGGGCTCCGCCCCCTGGACCCCTTTTCTTAATTATGTTATTAAGAGGGTAAAAATGAGAAACGCAGCTAAGGTTATTTCTTTATTTGGTTAATTCACACAGCTGACGTTTCGGTTCCGTGTTTGAATATCTTCAGAGCTGGCGAAAAGTCATTATTGAGACCGGACAAAAAGCATAAAAAAATGGAAAAAAAGTGCTTAAAAAAGCATAAAAACTTGAATAAAAAGTTGTTAAATAAGCATAAAAGTCGAAAAAAGCATCTCATAAGCAATTTTTACTCATACCAATGGCGTATACAAATTTTTTTTAAAGAAACTAAATTTATTCCGCTCCCGCCCTGCGAAAAATTTTGTTTTTCGGGACCAAATTTTTTCACCCTGCGAAAAAAATTTTTTACAGGCTATATTTTTTCACACTGCGGGGTTTTTGATTTTTTTGGGGGGGCGGGCCCCCTCCCCCTATATACGTCCCTGGTGTATGCGTGTGTGAATGGGAAGTGTATTTTAATAAAAAAAAAAAAAATTATAAATATTCGTAAAATAAGTTCAAATAAGCACGAAAGGGGAAAAAAGTATGAAAACTCAAGAAAAGCAAAAAAGCATAAAAAATGCAATCTCAATACACTTAGTTTTTCCTAATTCGTATAGAAATTAAATATCTAATGGTTGCTTATAAAATTGAGCAATAAGCATTTTGCTTAAAATCCGTCTCTAGTCATTATGAAAGTGTCAGCTATAAATTGTTTATGCAATTCTTAATTATGAGAAGCTTCGTGTCTAGACAGGGGAGCTTTGCTCCCCTGGACCCCCCTTCAGCTGACTCGGGTCCGCCTTTTCTTAATTATGAAAAAAAAAAAAAATTATCATTACTATTCCAATCCAGTTTATTGCAATGGAATATTTTTGTTGACTGAATGTAATGTTTTTAATAAATAAATAAATATATGTCGACAGCCAGAATCTGGAGTGCCAAGCACAGAACACAATTTTCAATTTTCTATGGTAAGAGTGTGCTGTGCGACCACTCACACCAAATTTGTTTAATTCTCATTTTAAAGAATATTATCCTTTATTTCTTATTCTATATCAAATCCTTTTTTTTTAGAATAATAATAATAAAAAATAATAATGATATTCGTTCTTTATCTTTTCAAGCATGATTTATTTTCAAACTGTCTTTTCCTCTTCTTTAAGCTATTAACATTTCCTTATTTTTTTTATTAAGACAATTTTTCTCCATGCCCCTCTCTCTCTCTCTGTCTTTATCTTGTGTTTCAACATCGCCTTTGCCCGTTTATTACCTTCTCCATTATCTTCTGGCTTATTTAATCTGATGTTTCCTTCCGTCGTCACAACTCAGAGAGAAGTTGGTTGGGTTTCAACCCCTTATCCTATTCATTCATTCATTCAACCCCCTCCCCCTCCACAAACATCATCATCATACTAAAGCTACGCGTACCTTTTTTCCCTTTGCTTGATTTCATTCTCATTTCGAGGAAAAAAAGATCCTATTAAAAAACGATATTTTAATGATTGAATGGGAATTATCTTCTATTAAATGGAAGGGTGGGTGAAAAAAGGGGAGGGGGAGGGGGCGGTTGCATTAATTAACTCTCCTCCCTCTTCCCTGTTCGGTAAAAACAATTATTGTTATTTAGATTAACCCATGTATAATTTCATAACACTTTAATGTAGCAGCAATTTGTTGTGTTAGTAATAATAGTTATTAAGTCTTGACAAAATTTCTAGCTAGTCATTATTTAGATAAATGTAATTTATTGAATACATTTTTACTTTCTCTTATCTATATATATATGTTAATATTTATAGAGAGAAAGTATTGGATTCATGTCGAAAATTCGATGTCCAGATTTTTGATGGAAATTCACGTTTAATTTAATTCCCGTTTGTGGCGCTGTAGGGTTTCTTTTCAATTATTATATATCATTAGCTTCTAGGGACACCAAACCTGGATTCAGTCATGCTTTGGCATTGCTTAACAGAATCGATAGTGCTAGGACCAGTGGCGTATTCAGGGGGGGGGGGGCAGAGGGACCGCCCCCAAACTCTTCGCCAAAACAAAAAAATACTTATTTTTTCAAAATGAAAATAAATTTAATAAAACTAATTTCAGCATTTTCAAATTTAACGTTGGTTCTTTTATTTTCCCTTAATAAAATTTTATTAGCATAATTCATATTGAGGAGGCCAATCGAGAAGTTTGAGAAGGATTCAGTTTTATTTTATTTGTTTTTTATTGGGTATAGGAGACTTTGCAGCCAAGGAATTAAATAAAAAGCTTTTATTTAATTAATTAATTAATTAACCGTCGACGTTTCGGTCGCAAATCACGACCTTCCCAGGACGATTAATTTTTAGAATACAAGGTTTACAGTATTATATTTAATTATCATTGTAAATTATACAATACCGGTATTGTATAATTTACAATGATAATTAAATATTGATATAATACTGTAAACCTTGTATTCTAACAATTAATCGTCCTGAGGAAGGTCGTGACTTGCGACCGAAACGTCGACGATTAATAATTAATAAAAGTTTTTTATTTAATTCCTTGGCTGCAAAGTCTCCTATACCCAATTCAAAGTCTACAGCCACTTCTCATCATTTGTTTTTTTATTTATAATTCTTACATTATCTAAAAGTTTCTCCACTTTAAGTTTTTTGTTGATGGGGGGGGGGGGGGCGAGTGTTCATAAAACTTTTGCCCCTCCCCCTCAAGCAGAAATCCTGGCTACGCTACTGGCTAGGACCCTTCGCAAATTCATTTATTTCAAAATCTGGTGTGACTGGTCGCATGCCTTCGCTAATCGAAAGTTTTTTTTTTTTTTAATATAAAAAAACATTCACACTTTTTCCCATTCACACTGACATTCACACACACACACACACACACACACATACACACCGTCTTTTCGGCAACTTAGGCCATTTAAGACTATACCATAAGCGTTATTATTTAAGCCATTTGATAGTTGTGTTCTGTGCTTGTCACACCAGTTTTTTTGTGTCGACATTCACTCCCTGGCCAAATTATTAGACGCACTGTGATTTTACTAAAATACGTATTACACAATTACTATCACTTTTATTTATAATATTTATTGTTTTATTGTATTTTATATCATCCATTTTTATTAAATGACAAAATTGAGCGTACAGGTACGAACCTGTTCAGTCACGTTCTGGCGTGTCACACTCGTGGACACTCTATTGTTGCTTTCTTTCTAATTTGGTATTATTGACTTCAAAAGCCACTTTGTTTTACAACCAGATAGACCGATGCCCCGAAAAGGCTGGAGATTCTGGGTTCAATTCCTAAAAGCCATGGGGCGTTTGGTTCACCAACAAATATGCACATTAAATAACAAATTTCATTGTGATTGACTCTTTAGTTCACATTCAGATTTACTTGTTTTGGACTCAGAGACTCTGAAAACGTGTATTTCCCTCAAAATCGAGTATTTTTTCAAAAATCTTTTAAGAAAAAAGTTTTGTTATTTAGAATATGGTATCCTCTTTAAGGAGTATGTTTGAATTTAATTTCAAAAATTTACATACTTTTTTTCGGATTCATTCCCCAGGGATTAAAATTTTGTTTGAATTCCAAAAAGAAAGTTAAGTAGGCTTTTATTTAGATAATCTAAATTAATTTCCTTCTAGGAAATGAATCATTTCTCATATTAGATGAATTGATTGAAATATGTATGACAAATTGTTTCAGAGAATATAATTAAATTTATATTATATCTCTACAGAATGTCAAAGTAGGATGGAATATAACTTTTAGTTCTCTTCTATAATTAGGCTTGACAGATTTCTGAAATTTTCAACCGGGACACGGGAATGCACTCCCCTCGTATCTGTAGAGGGTAGTCTATTCCCAATGCTATGAACAAATAATTACTAATTATCTCTTATCTTATAGGACCTTTTTTAGGCGCGTTTTTTTTTGTGGTATGCGTTCTGTTTTTGTTATCAATTGGTATTAAGGTGCGCGTCTCGAAAAACCGTTAAAACACGATTGACTCGAGGCGGCAAGAGATGGCGTTAGTGTTCCCCCATTGGAATACACGTAACTTGTTGCATTTCAATTCTAGACTTTCCAGCTAATTAATTAAAGGCAAAAAATTAATTATTTTTTAACACAATGATTACTAATTTAATTATCTACAACTTATAGAGCTCCTTTTTTTAAAATATCTTTTATTTAATGCGATTAATCTAAAAAAAATTTTTTTTTTTGAAAATCAAAAAAAGGGCTTCTATAAGTTGTAGATATTTTAAATAGCTTTAATTAAAAAAAATTTGAGGTCGATAGCTTCAAAATTGTGGCAGCTGGAAAGTCCCAAAATTAGCACTCCGAGACGCGCACCTTAAATTAATTACTAAATTGGCAATATTTTTTTCTTAATTATGACAGACCGACGTACAAACAAAAATTGTATTTTTATTCCAATGTTTATGAAGGATAGAAAGAAAGAGAGATTTAATTAATATCTCATCTCTCTAGCTCTATCATATTTATAGACAATTTGTGGCACGTGTGTTGGTGGTGGTGGTTGATAGACCGATAAAATAATTCTCCCCTCTTTCCTCCTTCCCCTCTCTCCCTCACACACACACCAACTCAACCACTTGGCCTCGTACATCCCCCCTCTACCCTCCACTATCCATTCCTATTATCAAATATTCAAGCTGGGTCTCCGACCCTGGTCATTTTTTCCATTTTAATTTTTGATGATATTTTCCATTTACCCTCTCTCTAAACTTTTTCTCTCCGGACACACAGACACACACATATATAAGTAGGGAGTTATGTTGTATAATTCAAAAGTGTTCTACTTACACATATATCGAATTGTGAATGCTCTCTTTTTTTTGAATCCTATTAATCCTATTAATAGAAATGATAGCAGTGAAGAAGAATAAACAAATTTTTAAATAATGAATACAAATTAGCAGATACAGGGTTCAAATCCCGGCGGTGTCTACTTTTTTACTTTCTCTTACCTCTATATATATGTTAATATATAGAGAAAGTATTTGTTTCATGTCAAAAATTCGATGTCGAGATTTCGATGGATATACACGTTTTGAGGACCCCTGAATCCAAAAAAGTGGTTTTCACGACATGCTCTGTCTGTGTGTGTTCAATTTTAAGCATGAGGGAATTGGGCTAGGAGTTTGAAATTTTATATTTAAGTTAGGCACCTTCCGACCTCGTGTAAATAATCTTTTAAACAAAATCGGCCAAAAAGTACTAGTACTTTACTGATGTACTTTTTTTTAGTTTTTTTTCGATTTTCTCAAAATTCGCTGCAACGATTTTGTTTAAAATTCATAAATGAACTATTTTTTAGATGCTCTTTAAAATGTACAGTATTCTCACTTTGCTCTCAAAATTGTTTGAAGATCACTTTACTCTTGTACTTCATAGGTGAGATAGAAGAAATTGTTGCCATGGTAACAAAATATAAATATTTTCCCATGTTTATAAATTTTACATCATGAATTCTAATATATATGCGGAATCTAAATACATGTGGACACAAAAAATCTGGTGTGACAAGCACAGAACACAACTTTCGATTACCGAAGGTAAGAGAAAGTTGTGTGCTGTGCGCCAGTCACACCAGATTTTTTTTACTATTTTGAGTTAATAAATATAAATATTGTAATGGTATGGCAACCCCTGAGTTGCTTGTTAAAGAACTAGCAGTTGGTTTTTCGCCTCCACCCACCCACGATTCGCTCACTGAGTGTGATGATCTTACGAGTAGTTAGATGGTCGGTGCCAAGCCCAAGTTGACTGGCCCCATACCCTAAACTATTCTTGTGTTGTGGAGGTCGTTGGATAGTCAGATATTTATTTTGATGGCAGGCATTTCAACTAAAACTATTTTTAAGGATTTTTCCAGTTGATAAAATTAAAATTAAATATATTGATTAGAATAAAAATCTCTTTTTTTTTTATTAAAGAAAAAGTTTTATCCGTACATATTAATTATGTAAAAAGGAGAAGAGAGGAGGGGGAGTTGATTTTATATGAACCAATCATGATTCAGGGGATTTTTTTTTCTTTCATTTAAACAAAAAAAAAAAAAAAAAAAATTAATTGAAAAATTCATAGTATAGATTTTTTAACGAATATCCATCCTCTGTTCTCCCACCCTGTCCGTCTACTCTGCCTGCCAGTCTGTCTGTCAATCCTAATTGTGATTAACATTCTTCAGCGCTTTTTGGGGGAGATGCATTGAAAATGTTACAAAAATTTACGTTAAAATTTTTATATCTACCTTTAGCAAAAAGGCTTGTGGCATCACAAATATATTCTTTTTAATATTTTACTGAGGAATTCTATTTTTAGTAGGCCTATCTGGACCCTGTTACGCATTAGTGTGTCAAGCGCCAGCTACCGAGTTTTGAGAAAATTAACATTAAAGTTTTTTGTTTTCATTGGATTCTATATAATTTTTTTTGTCAATTGTGCAAGTAACATTAAATATAATTTTTTTTAAGGACATATTTCATAAAAAATACTATTAATTAAAGCATTTGAAACAATATTCCGTGCTTAACTCAATTTTTAATTTTTTGGTCTTTGACACACTAATGCATAACAGGGTCCATATATTTGTTGGGAATAAGTTATTTATTTTTAGTGTATGGGGAGAGACCCGAGTAAAAATGATTACTCGGGTACTACGAAACTACTGAAGAAATTTATATCAATTTTTATTTTATTTTTTTTTTTTTAATATAAATTTTATATATTAAGAACTTTCCAGGTTGGTTTTTAAAATATGTCTGTATTTGTTTAAATAATTTGGATACCAAATAATATGCCAGAAACCTAATATCTATCGTAAATAATATTAATATCGCTTAAAGTCTAAATGGCCTAAGATGCCGATAGAGATTGTAAAAAAATATACATGGAAAACAGGAAGTGTAAACAAATATTATTTTATCGTTTGACAGTATAGCATCAGATCGCGACAGTGACGGCGCTACGGGGGGGGGGGGGGGGGATACGCCCCCGACAATGGCATCTGACCCCCTGGATGCCCCCCCCCCCCAATTTTTCTCTGTTAATATTGTTTTGTCTCCCCTCCCTGTTGTCAGTTTACCACACTCCTGCCCCCCCCCCCACTGATAAAAAGCTGACGCTGGATCGAGAAAACTCTTTTAGGGAAGCATAATTTAATTCCTTACTTGTTTTTGTTCACACTCACACTTCACACAGTTTTTTCGGCAACTTAGGCCTTTTAAAACTTTGACGATAACCGTTATTATTTATAATATCTATCGGGGGTTCAGGCATTTCTATTTAAGCCATTTGGTATCCAAATGGCTTAAATAAAATCATCGGTCTGCCTGGGTTCCGAACCCGCGACGTTTGGTATAGGAGGTAGGCACGCTACCAACTAGGCCAAGCTCGTAGGCTCGTTACCTGTTGCTTTGAGGGATTTTGATCGATATTAGATTAAGCTTTTACTAGTTATTTTTTTTATATTTGTTTAAGGTCTTTTTCGGCATCTGAGGCCATTTAGTCCTCGTCCTGATTTATTTCAATTGATTGGTAGCCAAATCAAATGAATCGAATTTTTTCGCTTGGAACGGGATGCGGTTCCTTGACTTTTGGCACCAGATATAGAAAATAAAATAAAACGCTTCCTACAACAAAATTTTTTTTTTTTAATTTTAACAAAATTTAAGATGAATCTTCTTTGAGATATAAATACGTAAAAAATAACATTAAATATTCCAGAGAGCGCTTCCGCCCTTCTGCCTAAAGACAAACACGAGAGCTGCTTAAAAAATAAATCATAACCCCCCCCCCCCTCCTCTTGTGTCACATACTGATATTATTCAAAGTTTAATAAGGTAACTGAACGTAATAGAATTTATCCCATCCATGCATTCGTCAAAGGTCTTTGAAATCTGGAAAATTTAGATATCAATTAATTTTGAAATCAATAAAGAAATTTTCTATTTAGATTAGAATTGAACCAAATATTAGAATTGAGAGAGGGATTCAAAATGAAATTATAAACTTTGCGGTTTCCGCCCTTTCTAGCTATTGCTTGCTTGTTACTACACTTATATATATATAAATATGTGTGTGTGTGTAGAGAGAGATGGTTTGGTTGGAGTTTAATTATGAATCTCTAGCTTTTGGCCCGTATAAAAGACTTTAAATATTCCATTTTGTTCGATTATTCATAACATTTCTCGGTTAAATGAAAGATGCCCTTTGCCTTTGCTCTCTTGTATTGCATGCCTGCTGCCAGACACTCATTCACATACATGTATGTAGCTATATATAAAAAAAAAAAAGATCAGACCATTTTGACTATAAAATGAAAGAGATGAATGAATGATATCAGAACACCAACCAACACATGGACTCTTTGGTATGGTTTATAGTCTAGTCACACTAACTGTTTATAAATATTATTATAGCTTAATTGAATTGGCGGGAACTCATTAATAACTTTTGTGAGTCATTTAAAAACAAAATAGATACCAACGAAATACCCACCATTTTTTTTTCCTACTTCCACGGAGGGATGGGCAAAAAAATCCACTAAAAAATAATCCCGATCCAGAAAATGGAAATATCACGAACCCAATCCAATTTTCAAACAAAAAATGGATCTAGATCTAAATCCAAATCCTATTTTTAGATCAGACATTTTTTTAGGTTTTTCCTGAGTAGGAGCTCAGATTCGTTGAGAGGAATTCTTTTTTTTTTTTAATTTTACTCTTCTGCATTGAGGGAAATCAGGAAATTAAATAAAAAATCTTTTTATTTTTTTTTTTTTTTTTTTTTTTTTTTATTTGCCGACGTTTCGGTCGCCAATCACGACCTTCATCAGGTGAATAGTATGAGTTCAGTGTATCATTGAATCAGAGATCCCGAGTAAGCAAGAAAATGATAATTTTTGTAAATATCAAATTAAAAAGAAATTGTATATAATTGAAATTGACAATATTTGCCTTGATGATGATCTTTATTCTAGACTGAAACGCCGGCGAATAAAAAATTTAATAAAATATTTTTTTTATATTATCTCCTGGTTACAAAGTTCCTGATTAAATATCCACAGCCATAAAACGTTATGTATATTTTTTTAATTTTTATACTGTATACCAATGGCTACCGGGGGATGTTCTACACGCTGATTCCTCGGGGTCACCCATCCGAGGATTCTCCGCTCTTGGAATCGCTTAACTGCAATTATTTTATTTTATTCAAGTGTGTATTTTTTCCCTTTCAATGATAATATTTTTTTTTTAAATCCTAGATGAAAATCAATCCAAATAAAAAATCCTGGATTGGATCTTTAGGGAGTAAAAACCAAAATATTCGTGATCCCCTAATATTTTTGATTTACACTCATTTCCTGTGACCTTTAGAAGTTTTGCAGCGATACTTTTTTCAAATAAAGACAGAGTACAAATAATTTTAGGTACATGAAGATATCTTTAAAAATATCAGTTTTTTTCGATTTTCTCAAAATTGGCTTCAACGGTTTTAATTAAAATTCAAAAATCAATTATTTTTTAGATGCTCTTTAAAATGTATATTCTCATTTTGTGATTGATGAAATCTTCTAAAGACCACTTTACTCTTGTACTCCATAGGAAAGTTAAGAGAAATGGTTGCCATGGTAACAAAATATAAATATTTTCCCATACTTTAAATTTTACATCTTGAATTCAGGCGGGCCTGGCAACGGAGAAGATCAACAGTCACCACAATCGTTGCCGTTAAGTGATGCCAAACACGGCGAAAGCTCGGGATTGGTGACCCCCGGCAATCAGCGTGTGGTACGCCACCCGGTAGCCAACGATACTATGTAATTTCAATAAATAAATACATTTATCACCCCTAAATGGCTTCTGTAGCAGAAAAGGGGTTTAAAAAAATCTTGAATTCAAATCTACCGTACTCTCGGAAACTAAATATATGTCGACACAAAAAAATCTGGTGTGACAAGCACAGAACACAACTAGAGAAAGTTGGGTGCTGTGCGACCAGTCACACCAGATAGCATTTTTCATTTATTTATTTATTTTTTGATAAATTTATAAAAAAAATATTTCAAGCAGTGGTGTGGTCATTTAAATTTTCAAAAAAAAAAAAAAAAAAATGTTATTTAACAAATGTAGACTAATATAAAAAAAAGTAAAAAGCTTTATTTCTATAATTGTCATTACACTACATTTTAGTCAAGTTGCTGTGAGTGTGTGTGTGTGTGAATTTGTCCATTTGATGTAAAGTTGAATTTTGCTAACGCTACGTTTCTCTCTCCCTCATCATCCAAATGTTCAATGAATAGATTCAAATTACTTTAGAAATTCTAAAAGCCTAAATTTAACAGAATTCTAACGACATGGAAAAGTTGTATGTGAAAGAGCTAACTAAAAAAAGGGCAGCAGCAGTAAAAGGTCGGTCTCTATTTAATGCTATGTATTTGGATAAAAATTATATCGTGGAAAAATACATTTAAAATTTGAAGTACGGAGCCGAGGTTGGATGTTCTAAGGGTCAGTTGGTCGCTTATAAGTTATGGCTACTTTTTGGCCGAAACCGAAACTACGACCGAAACCATGATTTTTGGCCGAAACTGGCCGAAACCGTAACCGAAACCGAATATTCGGTCGGTTCCTATTTATAAGTATAATAATTCTATTTAGTAAAATTATGTTTATAAAGGTCTGTTACTGCTCTTGGTAAGTTTTTTTTAAAATTATTTAAGGAAAAATGGCTCTCTACTTAAAATAGTTTGCCGACCAACACTAACCAAGATCGTTAAAGTCAAGCAAGGGTGGCCTCGCGAAATCAGCGTGTTGAAGGTAGCAATCAGTACAATAAATTAATAAATACGTTAAAACCTCGGCTTCGGTAGTCGAAAGGATTACCCAAGTAAAAATGATTAAAAATAATCGAGGGATCCACACGCCCGCACCAGGGACACACACAGTAGATCGAAACTGACCAGAAGAATTATGTGTGTCCCTGGTACGTGTGTGTGTGTGTGTCTCTGTGTGTCCCTCAAGGTTCACTATGCATACCTGCTGCGGGCGTGTGCATCCCTCGATCATTTTTAATCATTTTTACTTGGGTAGTGAAAAAATTCACTAGTCGATTTAAAAACTCCATTTTTTCTCCATATATATCGGATAAAAAAAGGTAGGGGGATATATTAATTATTATTGATATTTTCTCTTCAGTTAGCTTTTAATTATTGTAAATTTAATTAAAGCTTTATTCTGATGATTTTGATAAATTGTTTTATAATAACATTTTTTTTTTTTTTAATGTGTTTGTATTAATATTTAGGGTTTGTAGATGATCCATGTTAAATTATTTATAGAAAGAGAGAGTTTAATGAAAAATTGTTGCCTCCCTGTCAAAACACTCTAGCATCTATCATTAGCTCGTTTTTATCGTGTTAATCGCAATCACCCCCCTCTCTGTTGATTGGAGACTTCTTCTTCAATCTTCCCACAGATGATGATCAGGAAGCTTGTTAAGATTCACTTGCAGTCTTCAGTCTTGTTTTTTTTTTTTTTTCTTAGAAGGGCACCGGATCTTGCTTAGATGAGTGAAAAATTATGAACTTGTTTTAACTTGCCTTCTTTCTCTCATAAATTTCAAAACAATCCTCTCTAGAAATAGGGCCATTGTTTTAGTTTTTTTTTTTTTTTTTTAAGCATTTGTTGTTCTTTTGTTGATGTTTAGTCATTTTAAGGGCAGTTGATTGATGATAAGAGAATAAAAATTAAATTCTTTGTAAAAATATTTTTATTATTTGAAATCCCCTTCCTTCTCGCGGGCTTGGTGTAGGGGTTAGTGTGCTGCCCTTGTATACCAAGGGTCGGGGGTTCGGACCCAGGCAGTCCGATGATTTTATTTAAGCCATTTGGATACTAAATGGCTTAAATATGAATGCCTGGTTCCCCAATATGTATATTAATCAATAACTGATATTTTAAAAAGTCTTATATGGCCTGAGATGCCGAAAGACTGTGTGAATGTGTGTGTGAGTGTTAAAAAAAGAGTGAAAAAAAAAAAAAAAAAAGTTTTAACAGCGACGTTAACATTTTTTCTTTTTAGCTCAAGGTACAGCCCCCCCCCCCCCCCCCCCCCCCCCCCCCCCCCCCCCCCCCCCCCCCCCCCCCCCCCCCCCCCCCCCCCCCCCCCCCCCCCCCCCCCCCCCCCCCCCCCCCCCCCCCCCCCCCCCCCCCCCCCCCCCCCCCCCCCCCCCCCCCCCCCCCCCCCCCCCCCCCCCCCCCCCCCCCCCCCCCCCCCCCCCCCCCCCCCCCCCCCCCCCCCCCCCCCCCCCCCCCCCCCCCCCCCCCCCCCCCCCCCCCCCCCCCCCCCCCCCCCCCCCCCCCCCCCCCCCCCCCCCCCCCCCCCCCCCCCCCCCCCCCCCCCCCCCCCCCCCCCCCCCCCCCCCCCCCCCCCCCCCCCCCCCCCCCCCCCCCCCCCCCCCCCCCCCCCCCCCCCCCCCCCCCCCCCCCCCCCCCCCCCCCCCCCCCCCCCCCCCCCCCCCCCCCCCCCCCCCCCCCCCCCCCCCCCCCCCCCCCCCCCCCCCCCCCCCCCCCCCCCCCCCCCCCCCCCCCCCCCCCCCCCCCCCCCCCCCCCCCCCCCCCCCCCCCCCCCCCCCCCCCATATGAAGATAGCTAAGTTTTCGGCTTGTTCTTGTTTTTAGACCCCTCGATTACCTATCGCGCATGCGCATTACTAACTTGATTTGATATTTTCAATCTAGTAGCCTATTTGGCCCACCAGCAATAAAAAAATGCTATTTTAAAGATTTAACAGCGACGTTTGCTTTTATCTCAAAGCTGTCACAATCATAATCTTATTTTTAGGTTAAATTTGCCATTTTGATGCATTAAATATGACGTTAAAATATTAAAGTCACTCCCTAGATGTGACATTAGTTTTTTAATACTATTGACTAAAGTTAACGCTTAGGCTTTAAAGTTTTTGCTTACAGAATACCAATTTGAGGCTAGGAAGTGTTAAAATGAATTAGCACAGATGTTAAAAGTTAACGTTTTTGCTTAGAGAATAGACCTGATTATGTTTAAAATTTTCACTTTTAAATATATTTTATATGGGGATTTATAATTTTATATCCGGCCCGTGGAGTTATGATGCCTAATGTGGGCAGCAAGGTCATTTGGGTTGCCCCTCCCCCTATTTTATTACATATAGACTTTCTCAATCTTGAGGTATAAAGCCACCGAGGTTGATGTTGAGAATAGGGAGACAATTTTTACTTTTACTTGTATCGAATACCGATTATTGCAAACTTGTCAAAAATTCCATATTTGATGGAAATACACGTTTTTGAGTTTAAATGATGTGCAGTCAGTCACTCCATGTTTTTTTTATTTATTCATGAAATTTCTCTTTGGTTAGACAACTTGATAACTAATTACTATGCCCACTTGGTAATATGTTTACCCAATTTTACATGTAAACAACACACAAATAACGTTCTTTGTAACTATTAATCCAAGTTTATCAAGAGATCCATCTCTCTCTCTAACAAAATTAACGAATAAAAATGGCGATTTTATGATCCCCGAATATTTTGACGTGTTTTCCATGTCTACTCTCTCTCTCTTTTTTTATTTTTAATATATCCATCATCATTGAACATCCCTCTCTCTTGAATGGTCTCAAATCCTTCTGCTTGGACCATCATCCATCATCAAGGCTTCTTGTAATCGGCCATGTTTTAAGACTCTTCCGTCTTTTATTTTCATTCATCATCACACAAACTTTAACTTTCAATTTATCTGTACTCTTTGGTTGTTGTTTACACAAGTGGATATGGTGCCAATTGGATGACAGAGAGGGTGTTTAAGATGAGCGAACGATATGGAAGCAGCGGGCTATTATGTTCGAACAAGCTAAAAGCGTTAAAGAATGTTTAATAAAAAATCTGGTGTGACTGGCGCACAGCACACAACTTTCTCGCAACTTCGGTAATCGAAAGTTGTGTTGTGTGCTGTCACACCATATTTTTTGTGTCGACATATATTTAGTTTCCGACAGCACGGTCGATTTGAATTCAAGATTTTTTTGTAACCCTTTACGGCTACAGAAGCCATTTAGGGGTGATAAATGTATTTATTTATTGAAATTACATAGTACTAGCCGCCTTCGGCGAGCTTCGTGCCTAGCCGGGGGCTTCGCCGTGAGCTGGCTCGGGTCCGCCTGCGGCGGACCATCGCCTTTTCTTCTTAATTATGAAAAGAAAATTATTATTAAGAAATGCCTGACCCCACAATAGATATATTCTCTACAACGGTTATCGTCAAAGTCTTATATGGCCTATGTTGCCAAAAGACTGTATGAATGTGTGTGTGAATGTGAGGGAAGAGAAAAAAGTGAATGTTTAAAAAAAAAAAAAAAAAAAAAATTATTATTATTCGATTCCATTTCAGTGCCTGCTTGAGGATTTGTTTACATTCATGGAATACACAAATGAAAAGAATACATAAATATTTCTCTATACATTTCCTATGGGAGAAATCGTAACTTTAAAAATTAATAACTCAAAAAGTTATGGGAATTTCATGATGAAAACAATTTTCCTGTAATCCCGAGAAAGTCCTCTTTATGTATAAAAAATTTCATTTCAAAGATTCCAACGGGAAGTTTTCTAAATAGAGCGTGATAGACGGACAGACAGACAGACGGACATTAGTGAATTATATATATATATATATATAGATCGTTGGCTACCGGGGGCGTTCCACACGCTGATTGCCCAGGAGTCACCAATCCCGAGCTTTCGCCGTTTAACCGCAACAATTGTGGTGACCGGAGATGCGAACCCGCGACTCTTGGTATAGAAGGCCAAGATGCTAGCAACTACACCAAGGCCCGGGGGCATTTTAGATATTTCAAAAGTGATTTTATCTTTATGATCTAATCTTTAATGAAAAACGTTCGTATTTGGTTTCCACAAATTGAGTAAACTGATTGTGAGTCTAATAGAATAAAATTGCATGTTGAAGAAAAAAAAAGAATGCATGAATGATGGTGATTAAGGATCATTAAAAGAATGTTTATTTTTTCTTTGGCTTCACTCTATTTATATAGCAACAAGGCACAAGGAAAAAAAAAAACAAATTATTATTAAATTTATTATTTTCCCCTAGTGAATATAAGTAGCAGTATGTAGTTATTTCTAACCTAAATTCAGGTAACAAAAATATTATATGAACCATAAAAAAAAAAAATAATTTCCATTCTTGCAATGCCATTAACTTTTGAAATTCATAGGTTCATAAACATAAAGAGGAAAGAATGGGGAGGGGGTCAAAAAGCAACAGGGGAAAAAAAAATACTCAATAAAATTTTATCGGCGAGTACGTAGAGCTTTATTTCGATCAGGAATGAACAAGCAAAGTGTAACTAAATAAGAACTTCCCCTTCCCCTTTTTAGGCAGACAAAGGATTAATAATAAATTCAATTAATCCTTAGAGGGGTCTTTTACTAACGATTAGCCGCGTAGTACCTTCCTCCAGCTTGATAGGAATTTTTGTGTTACGGGAACGTTCATTTTTTTCGATCACTGAGTGTACTGATGTTTTTACTTTGCTGAAGTTTTTGTTCATAATTTCGTTAATAACACTGGTCAACAAATTTTAAAAAATTTTTTGTACCCAAGATCAAAAATGGGTGTCCTTTACTAAATTTGGTGTGCTGATTTCAAATCTGCAAACCAGTAACATTTTTCTACACGTCAGGTTACTGAGATATGACATGGTCCCCAAACGGGGTCGAATGTAAATTACTATAAGCGGTATGAGCCAGTTTTTTATTATAAAAAAAAAAAAAAGTTTCAAAAAAATGTAGTCAGTGGATTTCTGGGAAACAACAAAGAAGAGAACTACCAGAATCTTATTTCAGAACTTTTGAACGTATGAAGAGATGGGATGTAGGATCCCGAGTCGAAATCGAACGCCTGGTTTGAACCTTTTAGTCCTGAATTCCCTTGTTATTTGATGGGATGTTATTTATTTACAATTTTGTGAAAGCCTACTGATTCTACCAGGAGAATTAGAAGATTCAAACCAGTACTTGAACGCCTGGTTTGAACCTTTTAGTCCTCAATTCCTTTGTTATTTGATAGGATTAAAATTTGGTTAAAGCCTACTAAACCTACCAGGAGAATTAGAAGGTTCAAACCAGTATTTGAGTCAAAATTGAAAGCCTGGCTTGAGCCTACTAAACCTGCCAGGAGAATTAGAAGGTTCAAACCAGTACTTGAACGCCTGGCTTGAACCTTGCAGTCTTCAATTGAGGACTAAAAGGTTCAAGCCAGGCGTTCGATTTTGACTCGGGAAGTACTGGTTTGAACCTTCTAATCCTCTCGGGTAAAAATTAAAAACAGTGCGATCTCAGCGCCAAAGCTTTAATAGATGACCACCTTTCATTTTCTTTCATTCCTTGGATATTTGGATTTATTATCGATAAAAAAGAAGTAAGTTTTAAGTTTTATTTTCATTTTTTTCATTAATTTTCTTTATTATTATTAATTATTTTTATTTATTTAAGGGTCAACGTTATAAAAACAAGCCAAAACAAAATGATAAGGTTAGCTGTTATTTTTATTTTTATTTATATATATGTTATCTTATATTCTATTTAATTTTTTCAATTATATTCATTATAAATTTTAGTTGTAAAAACACATTGGCCTGAAGAAGCCACTTTAATTTTAATAAATGAATACAAGGAACATTGGCCATTCATGTCATTTTGAAAGGTAAGAAGACAAATTAAAAAAGATTATAAATTTATAAAATTAATTTATATATTTTTCACATTTCCAGAGAACTAAATGAAGTTCTTACTGAAAAGAAAATATTTTTCCACACGTGATAGCTAATGGTATAGGCCTACATATACAGTCAAGATAAAAATTAATGTGATTTATTTTAGAGATGGAAACTCATTTTTACATCCATATTTTCTTTAAAACAATTTCAGTAATGAATCTCCAGAAATATTGAAATCGACACGAAGAGCATTTGGAATTTTTAAAATTTTTTAAATATATGTTATCTTATTCTCAAATTAAAGAAAATTGATATTTAAACAAAAAATATTATTTTATTTAAAGATTAATTTGATTTTCCTTTTATTTAAGAATTTAATTGTAGCGAAATGAAGAGCAAAACGTGAAGATCCATCAAAATCTCGACATCGAATTTTTGACATGAATCCAATACTTTCTCTCTATATATATTAACATATATAGATGTAAGAGAAAGTAAAAAAATTTCGAATGTGGAGTGCCAAGTTGTATAAATTAGCAAGAGGTATGCTTGTTTTTTGGCAATGAGAAAAATAACTTTTAGAGTGTTTTCTTCAAATATTTCGATGGCATTTAATAGGACTTCTTCATAAGCGGTGAAGTGCTATTAAATGTCTTCGAAATATTTGAAAGAAAAACACTCTAAAAGTTATTTTTCTCATTGCCAAAAAACAAGCATACCTCTTGCTAATCTAACAAAATTATCAGAACTTTTTGTCACTCTGTATATATGTATATAAACAAATTTTAAATGAGAATTTATAGGCCTAAACTAGGATTCCAGCATTCAGTACTGCTGGTCGTATTAGTAGATCTGGTAGACTTAAACTAGTATTTCGAATACCTGGTCTGAGTCTAAACTTGTCAAAAAGGGACATAAGTAGACTTATTAGAACCAAACCAGACTATCAAATTTCCATAGAAACCATGCTTTCAAATCCTAGTTTGATTCTGTTAAGTCTACTTAGACAACAATTAGATCTCTGAGGTTTTGTAGACTCAAACCAGGCGTTCGATTTCGACTCGGGTACTGTTAGTTCCTTCAAAGAGAGGCGAAAACCACTTACAAACGAAAGTTTAAAAGTGCGAACGGACCATGATTTTTTCAGAAAAAATTAATATTTTCTGCTCAAATATGTGTGTAACATTGCTTGTATTTATTTCTTATACATAGTAGTTGTATTTTGCACGAAACGTATTCTGTAAAATGTAAAATTTCTGTTAATAAAAACAATAAGTAAATTAACAATCACTGGATTAATGATATAAAAAGAGGATGCAGGCAATAATATTAGTAGCTGCATCCTCTTTTTATATCATTAATCTAATTGTATAACAGCCACAATTTGTTATATATATTAACAATCACTGTACGAGCACCAAGTACGACCATACCTGCATCTCCAAAACCAGAGGTGATGGAAAATATTGGTTATCAGATTTGAAATCAGCACACCAAAATTAGTAAAAAAACACCTATTTTGGTATCGTGTGCAAAATCTTTGTTGACTAGTGTAATTAACAGATTAACAGATTTAAACTTTTTTTTCGGATCGTAAGCGTTTAGCTTACGATCCGAAAAAAAAGTTTCACTTGCATCGTGGTTTCATAAAACCACACAATTATTTTTCTTTTTTTACATAGAATCAATTGTTGCAAGTATTTTTAAGAATTTTTTTAAACCTTTTGGTTGTCGTTTTGATATCAAATAAATATTCAGATGCATTATTCTCTTTGTTAAATTCTTAACCACGATATTAGTTTGCCCTTTTATCCTATCTATCGTTATTTGTTTGTTTGTTTCTTATTGACAGTGTTTAATGATTACCCATCCATCGAAATTCAGCTCACGCCACCATCTCTATCATTAAATATTCATTTTTATTGGATGATGCAAGTCTGAGAGAGAGAGATGGGATCCATTTAAAATAAAATTGAATAAAAACGAGAGTTATTTGTAAATGATTTGTTTTAGAATAAATAAATAGACAATAAAATATATCACCCTGAAATGAGGCTAACAGAATTTCTTTTTTTTTTATCAGAGATCAATGCCCCGGTCACTCTTACCTACTAGCTACTAAATGGCTACAATCCAAAAATCACAAAAAAGATATTGAAAAAAAAAACGAGAAGCTTTTGTTCGATTTCACAAGTTGGGTTCATTGGGTTCGTGTCCGGAATAGTTCAAGAGTTCATCTGAAGGCAAAGATCTCTTGTTGTTGTGTTTTGTCCCCACCCTGTGGGCCCCCTTTAGGGATGATTCAAAAGAGAGAGGCGCGTCTATTTCTGGATATTCCTCATCTAGCCAGTGAGAGAAAAAATAGATCCTAGTCTAATCAAAGTAAAGATAGATACCAAATCGTTTGACTGGTCGGTCGTTCGTCTCCAGATTTTTTTTTTTTTTTTTTTTTTTTAATTCGAATAATTTAAAATGAAATATGAAAAGAAATTTTATTGTAAAGCCGGCTACACACTTGAACTGCACACTTGACAAGCATGCATGTGCAATCTTTTTGTACAAACATGCACAGATTCCGTACGGCACAAGCATACTTGTGCAAGAAACAGCTTATGCCGAAAATTAATCTAAAAATTCGTAAGGTTATTTATTCGAATATAACAAGAAATACTCACTTGCTTTAAACAGAGACAATAAATATTAATATTTAAATGAATTAATATATATTAAATAAATATCAAAGGTCAAGACGTCTATAAAATGGCGGCGAGTTTTGCTTGCTCAAATATATTTGTGCATTATTAAAATTCGCTTCCATGACGGTTCGTCCACAAATATTTTTTGTCTAAGAAAACTTTGTCTACTAAATTAGGTCCACGTACATTTACCTATATTTTTTTACTAAACATAACTTCCTCCACAAAATTAGATCCATGGATATTTCGTCCACGACAATTTAATATCCAACATTGTAGTTATGTCCTCTACTCTTCCTTAGATACGAAGTGTTCAAATAAAATAACAACAGTGACCAGTACTTGCACGCAATAAGCTACAAGATTAAATTGTACCCAGAAGTTGATGTCAAAAATGAAAATTTAACTAATACATCTGTAAGTAAAAAATTAAACTATATTAATATAAATATTAAACTAAAACTATTATTAACTATTATATATTAAACTATACTTTTAGGTAAATAGGCCTACTATTCAATAAAATTTCCATACTTATAGAAAGGTAGGGATTATTTGTGAACAAAAAATGACAGCCAAAATTATAATGTGGCCCAAATTTTTAATAGGCGAAATGTCAGACAGGACCATGTATTGATGGACCGAACATATTGGACATTCTATATGTATTTACAAAACAACAAAGGGGACAAAATAATAAGACGGGCTAAAATGTTTTTGGACGAATTGTCAATCAGGATCAAATGATGTTGGACCAAAAATATTGGACATACTATATTGGGATCTTAAATTCAAGCAAGCTGATGCTTGCACAATTAAAATGCGTTGTACAAAAAGATTGCACGTGCATGCTTGTCAAATTATTTTTATATCCACAACCGTGAGGATTGATTGAGTGACTTGATTTTGTGGAGCTTCTCTACTCTGTGACCTTATAGATCTATTGTGCTCCCCGAATCACTCTCCGGGTACATAGCCCCAGAAAAGGATCAATCTGGGTATGGTTCATGCCTGTAACTGAAGGGGATTATTATATTCCTGTTACTCCAGTAGAGACCCTCGACTTGGTTGAATTTTTGCAGCAAGCCGGGTTCGAACTCAATTCTAATTTTAACTCGAGTTACTAATCCCCCCCATTGTCCGATAAGCCACCTCATACCCTTGACCTGAGGATAGTTTTAACCAAAACAGAAACGATAAAGTTAAAAAATGAAAAATATTAGAATTAGGACTTTTGCTGGACCATACGTATATAGAAGGAACCGGAGAATAAAACCAGCCGTTAATGGACGCCTCTCACATCAATTTAATTCGTAAATATTTCGGCCGGCATCACGCCTGGTCATCATCAGTACAAAAAAAATGATTAGCGAACGTTCGCTCATGCTGACATTAGTCCCCCGCTTCTCTGAATTAGAACGAATTATTTTTAACATATTGGTTGACACGGGCCCTCCGAAAAATCATTTTTTTTGTACTGATGATGACCAGGCGTGATGCCGGCCGAAATATTTACGAATTAAATTGATGTGAGAGGCGTCCATTAACGGCTGGTTTTATTCTCCGGTTCCTTCTATATATGAAAAATATTATTTTCTTAAATTTATATTCTCATATACAGTTTGTTTAATATTATATGTTTTTAAACATTATTTCATAGATGATAAACATATAATTTGTTAGTGAGTTTGTACAAGACGGCAATCCCCAAATGGGACACAACCACAAGCATATTTTCCAAAAGAAAAAGGCCGACCTCCTTTGTTCAACCGAAAAAATTTATTCCAAAATGTCTTGGGAATGTTATTAATCTCATTCTGAGTAAAATTTATTTATTTATGATGCATTTTGGTTTTATTTTGATACAAGTTTTGTACCACATTCCCTCTCTACTTTATTTTTAATATTTAAATAAATAAATATTTTGAAGGTGGGGGGGGGATGGCTTTTTGGTTTTTTGAACATTTCGCCTGTAGCGACATTGAATAAAAAAAAATCCATTTCACAAATTGGGCTCCTCTCTCTTTTATGCAATAAACAAACAAATGAACCTACAGTATGTGCTTTTTCACATTTAACTTTTACTAAACTCCCCCCCCCCCCATTCTCTATACATATGCATTCACTGGAGTAGAATTAGTATTTTTTTTTTCTTTATTTATTTGTTTATATGATTGAGTGAAAATTGGAATTTTTGTACATTATTTTATTTCTTTTGTCACTTGATAATAATAAGCCTTTAAACAAAAACAAAATAACAATAAACTTGAACAAGATATTCTCATTGTTTACAAACTTTTTACTTGGGATAAAAACCTCATTATTATTACTCTCTCTCTCTCTCTTTAAGGAATTTGACATCTAAATAAAAAAAGCCACTTGCTCATAAGAAACTTTTTTATGTTAATGCTTACACTATAAACTATTTTTTAAGACAAAATAGCTAATAGAATAATTCATAATCCTATCCAGAGTAGTTTTTAGTCTCCCTACGTGCAACTATCAATTCATTTAAGGACTTTTAATAAAATCAGCTAATGAGCTTACTTTACTGATGTTATTTTTTAGTTTATTTATTTATTTATTTTTTGATTTTCCAAAAATTGAATTTACGATTTTGATTAAAATTTATAAATTAATTATTTTTTAGCCTGAAAAACTCCTCGAGAGAGGTAAACGATAATTAAGATTTTTATGCACTTTTTTTTTGTCGGTCTTTACTGATATTTACTGATAACCATTGGCTTTAGTTAAAACATGATTTATTAAATCGTATATTGAAACTAAAAACACAAGACAACATGTTTCAATATACGATTATTAACATATATATAAAAAATAATTTTTTTTTTGTTTTTTTTTTTCAATATACGTTTTTTTTTTTTTTTTTTTCTCTTTCACCTATATATATGTTTATATATAGAGGTAAGAGAAAGTATTGGATTCATATCAAAAATTCCATGTCGAGATTTTCATGGATATACACGTTTTGAGGTCCCCTGAATCCAAAAAAGTGGTTTTCGCGACATGGTCTGTGTGTGTGTGTGTGTGTGTGTGTGTGTGGTGTGTCTGTCTGTGAACAAAATATCTCAAGAACGAAAAGAGCTAGGAGGTTGAAATTTTATATTTAAGTTAGGCACCCCCATGGGACGTGACACGAAGCTTTTGAACGAAATCGACCAAAAAGTACTAGCACTTTACTGATGAAATTTTTCAGTTATTTTCGATTTACTCAAAATTTGCTCCAACGATTTTTTTTTAAATTCAAAAATCAATTATTTTTTAGATTCTCTTTAAAATGTATAATCTCATTTTGTCATTGAAATCTTCTGAAGACCACTTTACTCATGTACTCCATAGAAAAGATAGGAGAAATGGTTGCCATGGTATCAAAATATAAATATTTTCACATTGACCTAATGATAAATTTTACATCTTAGGGGGGGGGGGGGGGGGGGGAGGGTTTAAAAAAAAAAAAAAAAAAATTTACATCTTGTACCGTATTGTTTGAAACTAAATATATGTCGACACGAAAAATCTGGTGAGACAAGCACAGAACACAACTTTCGATTACCGAAGGTAAGAGAAAGTTGTGTGCTGTGCGACCATCACACCAGATTTTTTTTTACGCTTCGACATCATAGGTCATTTCGCGCCTCCGCGGAGGTATTCCTTGAAGAATGACAATATCTTAATAATAAATACATATTTGCGTCATAGAGACTTAACAAATATTAATCACTTTGGAATCTTAACAAATACTGATATGATTTCTTGATATAAACAAATGATATGTACTTGGTGAGTCATCTTCATAAGTGTTTAAACCTATAAATCTTATAGTGATACATATTACCTTGTGTTTTTAGTTTTAATGTCTCCTAAAAAAAAAAAAAAAAAAAAAAAAAAAAAAAAAAACTAGGCAACATGTAGTTAAAATAAAACAAAACTTATTGAATAGTACAATTTAGTATATGAGAAGCTTCGGTATAAGAAAGGCTTGCTGCATTCTATTGTGAATAGACGTCTATATTTATTTACTCTGTTAAAAACGTTAATGTCATTGATCTCTAACTATAGAAACAGCTAAAAATAGTGACCTTGGCGGACTGATGAAAATAAATAAAATTACTCTCTCTCTTTCTAATCATATGGTAGCATGTGTAAAAGAAAGAGAGAGAGAGAGAGAGAGAGAAGTGGTCGTATTTGGTAAGAAGACTAGGACCAGGGACAACTTAGAGGAAGTATGAACAGCTTGAATAAATTGCAAGCATTAAGGACCACATTCCTTAACGAAACGACATCCCATGCAAACCATGACCCCCCCCCCCCCCTCAACCCCTCTTCTTTTGGGCAAATATTCAATACTTCAAGGCAACACTACTACGATGTCACTTTTCCAATATATTTATTAGGGTGATGCTTAAAAGGCCAAAAAATTTTTTTATTTTTTCGATTTTTTTTGCACAACTTTTGGAGGGCGCTACTTAAAAAAATATTGCAAAATTACAATTTTTCAATTTTTTTTTTTGTTATGAATTATCATTTAAAAAAAAAGTTAAAAAGTGGTTTTCTCAAAATGGTCTGTCTGTGTGTGTGTGTGTCTGTCTGTGTGTCTGTGAACAAAATATCTCAAGAACGGAAAGAGCTAGGAGGTTGAAATTTTATATTTGAGTTTTGTAACCTCCTGGACCGGGAAAATGAGCTTTTAATCAAAATCGGCAAAAGAGTACTAGTACTTTACTGATGTACTTTTTCAGTTTTTTTCGATTTTCTCTAAATTCGCTCGAAGGATTTTTTTTTTAATTCATAAATCAATTATTTTTTAGATGCTCTTTAAAATGTATATTCTCATTTTGCCATTGAAATCTTCTGAAGACCACTTTACTTTTATATTCCATAGAAAAGATAGGAGAAATGGTTGCCATGGTAACAAAATATAAATATTTTCCCAAACTTATAAATTTTACATTTTGAATTCTAATATATCGGCGGAAACTAAATATATCTCGACACAAAAAATCTGGTGTGACAAGAACACAACCTCCTCTTAGGTAAGAGAAAGTTGTGTCCTGTGCGACCATACACTCCAAATTTTTAAATTTATAATTAGAATACGGTAGAAGTGCTTTAATTAATTTCTCTACAATTTAGCTGAGGGAATTTATTTAGTTCTCACGCTCTCGCATCAACATTTGCTATTATTATTATTATTATTATTATAAGGGCGATAACCCCCGGGCCAATGCTTTATTTATTTTTCCCTTCATCACCGGGAATAATAATAATATAAATAAAACTTGATGACCATAGATCCTCAAAAGGGAGCTCTATTTCTAAAATTACTAGCTATAATTTTTTTTTTAAACAAATCTTCTTTAACACTTTGTGCAATCAATTCACGGTAAAATTGAACAATTTATACCTAATTGTCTTAAAATACGTATTATGTTACAGGACATACTGTTTTTTTGGTATAAACTAGCTTACCCTAATAGCGTTGGAATAAACTACAGTAGTTTGGCCTAAGTTAGGTTAGGTTAGGTTGAAGTGGCCGTTCCCAGAGAGGGAACACACTTAGGCCAATTAGGCCCTTTGTGATACCACGGTGGGGCTATCCCCCTACCTACCCTAAGAGGAGACTTCGGCAGGATGGTTGAATTATTTGCGGCAAGCTGGATCCGAACCCGAGTCGTGTTGAGACTTCGGACTCCGTAATCCTAAGCTTAGCCGGCTTAGCCATTGCCTCCTCTTTAGTTTGGCCTAAGAGAAACCAGTTTATTTGTATGCACTCAGGACGAACTACTTTGGCCTGGCTTACATTTTCGAAGCCGAGAATTTCTTAATTTGTTTTAATTTAGTTTATTTAGGGAAAGTTTTATTCAAACTAATTCTAAAGTGTCGAATTAGTGTTGACTTAAAATCATTAAATTGAAATAATAATTTGTTCAAAATGTTCCGAGAGCCAACGGTCAAAACTTTAATTGATTGAGCATTAAACTTTTTATAATTGATATGCTCGTGACATAGAACATGGATTTTTATGCATGGCTACTCTTCCTGAAAGTGTGGCCGGAGCTGTTTAAACAGTCAGAAATCGAAAAATTTTAAAAAACCCTCCCCCTTGCAGTTAAACAACGCAGGGGGAGGGGGGAGCTTCGGAGGAATCGGCCTGTTGAACATCCCTCGGTAGCCATCTATTTATGTTATTATTAAATATTGTATAGGCCCATACATGCCTTGTTTACAACCTCGTATTCCTGTATCATAATTGGATGAACTTTTACTAAAAATTAAATAAAATCTTACTTTCAAGGTGATTTGATCACGGGCAAAATTATTTGAAAATTTTATTGTTCAGATTTTTTGCCAATTTTTTGATGTCACTGTAAATTGATACAAAATTGTACACAAGCATTAGACTCATATATTGGGTCATTTAAAGACACAAGGAAGTCGAATATCCTAGAAAATGCCATTGGTGAGGATGAATATCCATAGGAGGGTGTCCTTGTTGAGGCAGCAGCCGTACAATTCTTCAATAACTTTGATTGCACGCTCACAACCTTGGTAACTTCGGGCAATGTTGATTAGAAACTCCTCAGTTTTCCTGAGGGTTTTCAGAGCTGCATATATTATAGTTCATCAAAATCTTCAGCGCTAAACCATTTGCTGCTGAATTAATGATCAGCTGATGAATGAACAAATTTTACGCCACCTGTTACGGGTTTCAGGCATCAGAATAAACTGAAGAAGGGCTAGAATGGTATTGCTGGTGTTTGGAATTTGTTGAAACTTGTCGAAAGGGATTTAATTTCGCTCAGTGAAGTGACGGAACACACGAGTGAGGTGGTAAGAAACTTCATGTCGTCTCTCCATTCGTCTTAATTTTAGTTTTAACGTTGCTAAAGGCTCCTTTTAATTTATCATAAATGCTAATCTAATCCTGTACAAAGAAGTAGTGGATAATTGGCGATTTAGTCATGTAGGTCATATATAACTATGATTTTGGATTACCCCTTCCCAGAAGCTACCCCCCCCCCCCCGAAGAATTTTGAACGTTTCTAACTTTATAATTAGTACCAAATTAAGCTAATTAAAAGTCAACTACCCGCTTTGAAAACCTCTCTTAAATACCAGCTTATACAAGACCTCGACTAGTCAACCTAATATTTCAGTTTTTAAATATTTTCATGGAATAAACGGCATTTTAGTTATTAATAGGCAAAAGTTCATTTAATCGTGCTATAGATAAAAAAAGTCGAAAAGTCATACCCCTAACATACATATAGATCCTATATTGTCAACTGTAAATGGTCCCAGCAGCCGAGAGGGCAGAAAAAAAAGTTTCTAAAATTTTTAGAAAAAATTAATCAAATACACGGGAACTAATTTTTTTTTTTTTTTTTTTAGAAAAAAAAAACACTCACACTTTTTTCATTCATACTCACACTCACACACACATTCACACAGTCTTTTCGACAACGTAGGCCATTTAAGACTTTAGACGATAACCGTTATGAATATATATTATTATTTGGGGTCCAGGCATTTTTATTTAAGCCATTTGGTATCCAAATGCCTTAAATAAAATTATCGTACTACCTGGGGTCCGAACCCGCGACGTTCGGTATAGAAGGTAGGCACGCTACCGACTACTCCAAGCCCCGTGGGCAAATAATTTTTAAATATTTATATATTATTAAATATATTATACTCGTATATTATCGAGCATAAAATATAAATAAAAAAACAAACATGAATATTTGAATTTTGCGTTTGATTTACACCCAAATTTAAATTTAAATATTTGATTATAAAATCAATCAGTGAAAACACCCCCCCCCTCCCCCACCCCCTTCTTGTTAATCTCATTTAAACAAGTGTCAAGTTTATCATTGCGTCATTCAATTTCCAAAATTATAGCTTTTTAGTTTGTTAAAATGGAGAGAGAGAGAGAAAATTAAACGACTCCGGGCAAAATCAAGACTGTTAACGATAACATGTAGTTAAACGATATATTAAAGACCAGCGAGTGAGTTGGCCATCAAAATTATAGCTCTCTCTCTCTCTTGCTAAATTTATCTTGCCATGTCGTACTTGCGTCCACGGGGGACGACCTCCCCCCCCAGTTTGCGGGGGTGCAAAAGCTAATTAAAGAACCAACTCAGCCCAAGGTGAAAGTGATACAATCATCATAATGACTGTTTGTTTTTAGGGTTCCAACCCCTTGACAACTTCATTAATAAAAAAATTATTTTTTTTTAGGAGAGATTCGGACTTAAAAATAAAACCGAATAATTCAAGCTCGGAGAGAAAATGGGTGGGTGGGCTTTTTTTTTTTTGACATTGAAATTTATACTCTTTCTAGAAATAAAAAAAATATATATATATTTCCCTCTCTCTTGCTCTAATCTAATATCCAATCTTTCAAATATAAAAAATGTTTATTTACAAAAATAGAAGCCACGAGACTACAAACAAGAGAAATGAATTTGGGGTTCAGTTAAAAAATTAAGACTGATTATTTATGCATTTATCAGCTCTCCTGGACCTCCCTCCAGCTTCTTCCCTGCGATTTAGTATAAATAGACTATACATTTCTCGTTCATTATATTTAACATTATTAAAGAAAAAATATGGGGTGACTGGTCGCCAGCACACAACTTTCTCTTATCTTTGGTAAGATAAAGTTGTGTTCTGTGGTTGACACGCCAGATTTTATTTGTGTCGAAATATATTTAGTTTTCGCCCATGTGTATATATATATAATTTATTTAAGGTATTTTTCAGCAACGGAGGCCGTTTAGACCCCGTCTCTATTTATTTTAATATTTTGGTAGCCAATTCAATTGAAATAAATTATTGTCGCATGAGACGGGATGCGAACCCGCTATCCTTGGTATAGAAGGCCAGTGCGCTAACACCTACACCGAGGACCCGCCGATATATTAGATTTCTGGTAAAATTGATAAACATGGGAAAATATTTATATTCTGTTACTTTGACAACCATTTCTCTGGAGCGAATTTTCAGAAAATCGAAAAAAAAAAAAAAAAAAAAACTGAAAAATTCAAAAGTACTAGTAGTTTTTGGTCTATTTTGTGTTCCGTGCCAGGGGCGGGGGTGCCTAACTTAAATACTGTATATAATTTCAACCTTCGTAGTTACAAGAATGTCGCCTCCCCCCCCCCCAAAAAAATATATATAATTATAGCGGAGTGTCCTTCTGTCCGACTGTCAGTCACTCTCTGTTTAACCAACTTCCCGTTGGAATTTTAAAACCAAATTTTGCAGTCTTATAAAGGACGTTATAGAGAGTTCAGAAAAAATACTCGGGTACCGAAATTCATATAAATTTTTCAGTATAAAGACCTAAAGTTACGATTTCTCTCATAGGAAATGTATAGAAAAAAAATTAATGTATTCTTTGCATTTATAGAATTTTATGAATGTAATGAAGAAAAGGCGAGGGTCTGCCGCAGGCAGGCCCGAGCCATCTGGCGAGGTTCTAGAGGGCGAAGCCCGCCGAAGGCAGGCGGCGCGGCTGGTTTGTTAATATTAGTCCATCGATTTAACATGTTACCGGGAAAATATTCTGAAGTTAATGAAATTTTTACAGGTTATTTGAAGGTGCTCTAGGATGTTGCAAAATTGTAGAACATTAATATTGGTAAAATTTGGTAAACAAAAATAATTTGTGGACCTAATAATAACTTAGATACGGCTGGTCTAACTGTTAAACAAAATTTTATTTTTCAAGAAAATTTGTCTATCTTTGACCGACAGTATAATTTGGATGTAATGTATTTACTACATTTTATTTTAATTCTTTTATATAGGGTCTCTGCGCCCCTTGCCCTGCTGCGCCCCCCATTGCGGGGGTGTTATATTTAAGCCCCTGCGTTGCTAAACTACAACAATCTCATTGACAGTTTACTTGGTTTAGTTCAACGAGTTTATTTTTAATATTTGAATTTAAAATTTACATATGGGACGTTTTTAATATGCCACAAGACCCTCGGTGGCCCCTTTAATCACTGATTTTTAAGATGACCCTAATCAAGGCTGAGAAAATATCTATTTTTTGATAGATCTAGTATTTATTTTTTTTATTCATCGAGTAGATTTTTTTTTATTTCTTTGTGTATTATTAAATTTAGAAGACTAAAATAATCGCGTTACTATCCGCTTAAAGAACTTAGACAGGGTCAATTTCCGGTCAGTGATTAATAAGAAAAAATAGAAGAAAGCTGACGCTATTTTAAAATTACTCTTAATTAATAAAAAGCTTATCGTATCGATTTATAGAAGGTGTTTACTTTTTTTTTCTTCATTCTCCCTAAGGTCAGCGCCTAAATATTAATTTTAACACATCTACAGGTTGTTTTTAATTAATCTATTAAATATTCACAGAGGTATTTTATAATTTCACAATATAACACTCTTACTTTCTCTTACCTCTATATATGTTAATAAATAAAGAGAGAAAGTATTTGATTCATGTCAAAAATTCGATGTCGAGATTTTGACGGATATACACGTTTTGAGGTCCCCTGAATCCAAAAAAGTGGTTTTCGCGACATGGTCTGTCTGTGGTGTGTGTGTGTCTGTGAACAAAATATCTCAAGAACGAAAAGAGCTAGGAAATTGAAATTTTATATTTAGGTTAGGCACCCCCATCGGACGTGACACAAAGCTTTTGAAGCAGAGTAAGTTAGTACTTTACTGATGCAATTTTTCAGTTTTTTTCGATAGTCTCTAAATTCGTTCCAATGATTTTTTTTAAATTCAAAAATCAATTATTTTTTAGATTCTCTTTCAAATGTATAATCTAATTTTGTCATTGAAATCTTCTGAAGATCACTTTACTCTTGTACTTCTTAGAAGAGATAGGGCTAAATGGTTGCCATGGTAACAAAATATAAATATTTTCCCATGGTTATAAATTTTACATCTTGAATTCTATCTACCCTCAGGCTTGGTGTAGAGAGTTAGTGCTAACCTCGTATACCAAACGTCGCGGGTTCGGATCTCAGGCAGTCCGATGATTTTATTTAAGCCAATTGGATACCAAATGACTTAAATAAAAATGCCTGGACCCCCATATATGTATATTAAATCATTAACGGTTATCGTAAATGTCTTATATGGCCCTGAGTTGCCAAAAGACAGTGTGAATGTTTGTGCAAGTGTGAGTGTGAATGAGAAAAAAAGTGTGAATGTTTAAAAAAAAAAAAAATTCTATCTAATATATCGGCGGAAACTAAATGGTTTATTTTGAAAGTGGTGTAAGTCCATTAAAAAAAAAAAAATAAATAAAATGAGATATCACATAAATAATTTATGCTTAATTTAATATAAATTTTTTATGCATAACTAGTTCGTAGTAAATTTCTTTAAAAATTCCAATGTTTTATACAACTTAAAAATGGTCGGTAAAAGAAATTGCTTAATCATTGATTATGAAAGTGGTGTAAGCCTCGTTTACACACACAAAATTTACATGGTTCAGATTGAATCAAATTCATAGATTCTGTGATCTGCATCTGCATTTTTAACAAACAAAAAGTAGCCAACTACTTTATTTCAAAGCTAATAAAAATAAATCAACTTCCTCAGATAAAGCTTTCTCTTCAAAGTGAATAAATTCAACACCTGTAGAAATATTGACCGAAATGTTTAATTTTTTTTTTAGTTAAATTGTATTAGTCTATTAATTACTAAATAAAATTAACCTTAACCATAATTAATGGCAAAATTTTATTTTGAAAACTACTCACTATTAGGAATAGTAGTGAAGATTTAAAATACTGATCTCCAACTAAATCTTTTAAAAATCTAATAATTTTATTTTTATGAAGAAAATTTCAAAATTAGATCTTTTTTCGGTAAATTTTTGTTTAATGGAAACAAAAGTGACGTTTTGATTCTAGATTGGAATTGGATTCTTCAGAATATTTTATTTTATGACAATTTTTTGACTTCTTCTATCCTGGCCATCTTCTAAATGGGATATTTTTTCTCTTTGATT